>JBBPJV010000113.1:0-43541 GCA_038088915.1 Sutorius aff. eximius
CGAGGATGAGGGTACGAGCGAGATGGCGCGTCTGCCAAACGGCAAGGGCAAGGGCGGCGCAACGACGTGCATGACGACGACGACGAGGGTGGAGGTGAGGACGGGCACGACTGTCCCATGGTAAAGATAACCGACGCAAGAGTACCACCATCGCCGCGATGACGACGACGTGCGACCATGCCGGCGACAACAAGGGCGAGGGCGACCACAGTGGGAGGACGCAACAGTGAGGACAACGCAACGGCGCACCTTCTACCAATGTGACGACAAGAACCATACCACCGCCAGCTCGACAACACGATGGTACGGTGGCAGCATGACTACCAATACATCAACAAGAATCCAGGACCATCACCACCACGACGCCACCGTTGATGGGGGCAGCGTGAACACGCTCGAACTATTAGTTTAACTAGTCTGAATATTGTGTGTTACTGTGACTGAAATGTATGCATTCGTCTGCGATTGCAACTACATCTGCAGGGTGCGAGGGACTAACATTGGGTTTTTTTCCTAATGAGTTTTAACTGTGTGATACTAACTGCCCAAGTAACCCTCCATTACACGTCTTTATTGCGCGTTTTTCTACTTTTCATGATGCATGTGACTGACAATCTCTAGCCAGATTCAACAGTCTGACAAATATCTTCAAATCATCCTAATGTTGTAGGCCTTATCTCACATTATGTTCATTCACATTATTCATACAACTGGGATCCCTTTGCCACGCTTTCCAGTATGCATGGCTTGGCACATCTACATCAGTCCCACACATATTTTTCATTGGATCTACCACTAGAATGTCTGGAGTGCTGTGGTGCATGATATGCCGATTGATTATCTGGACAACCCCTTATAAGGTCTTGTCAGAAATTTGTGGTGGTCCTGATGACCACTGTTATCGCTGCTCGCATATCATCTTTCGCCCGCCGACTGGTTCCTTTGTGATCGAAATCCGTCTTCGGGTTCCACGGGTGCATAGGCTCACACCACGAAGGTTGGATACCACCCGACACCCTCGCGGCTCGCTAGTAGCCCAGGCGGTCCACGGAGTTAGACAACGCCACACGCTCCCAAATTCATCTTGTCACGCAGTGAGCAATATACATGTACCCGGCATTAATCATTCCCGTACATGCCATATATATGATCACAATCTCATCCAAGTGCCATGTATGTCTCAAAGATACCAACAGTGTTACTGCGAGTAATCAATAAAATAAATGAGGGGATGTACAGGTTGGATTTACTGACCATCGATTGGTAATCGGATGTGTAGCTTCTTCATTTATTAGGAGAAATAGATATGTAGCTATTTTCTACAATCTCGAGGCTCTTTGGCACTCCGTTGTCAAGCACGGCCGTGGTGTTGGTCAGGAATGCGCCGTACAGTTCGATATTGAAATACTCGGGGGAAATGGAGGCGTTCGGGGTGGAACCTACACTAGCGCCCACATAATTAATAGTCCCAAAGCTCGGAGGGAATATTAGTCCTTGCTCGATATTCTCGACCACCCACTGTACATCCTGACCGCAAAAGGAACCTGAAGTTTCCAATCCGACATACTCAGTCGGCTGCCCCGCACTGCTCAAACTTTCTATGACTGCTTCGCCAGAAATCATGGATGTGTCCAGAGCGATAGTGACTTGGATCAAATCTCCATTGTTGATGGGCATATCTATTTGTGTGCGTTGTTGGTTACCGATTTGGTAAAAGGCTATTCGGAAACAGAACATGAGACGAGCATCCGTACTTGGCCAGTGTTACCATACCTTTCCATGTGTAATTCCCACCACTCTCGATGGTTGTAGTAACGCCAATCAACACAGGAGTGTCTGAACAACCAAAATTGACTTGATCCATGCCGATCCATATGGCAATACCAGCTCCGGCGGCACCAGTCAGGTTGCCCTGAGGGACAACAAAAGTTCCGGTTACAGAGCTGAACGTATTCTGTTCAAACAAGACGAGGATGAGACCGTGTGCGATCAAGCACAAAGATGCTACAGACGGGTTGGGAGCCGAAAGACATCAGGCCAGCCCAGGCACTGTGGTTGGTTGCCGTCTGACGGCGGACAATGCTAGGGTCTGCGTGTGAATTTTGAAAAGGAACAGCCAGGATCACAGAGGCAAGAGACAATACGCAGAGGAAGGTAGCATTGAAGAGCATGATGGGCGTGAGAGAGCAGAGGTTGTCGGAAAACTGGGACTTGGTGCCGAAACTGACATACCTCTGCTTATTTATGCATTGCGTTCATATTGCAAACGTGCTCAGCATGGGCTCAGATCACCACGCTCAAGGGAGCGGTCTTGTGTTTCGGTTGATTTAAAATCCTCGCTTCATAGGGCGGTGACGGTCAGTTATGCACAGCATCCCTGTCATCAGCCCATCAGTTGGGATTTTACTTCGGTATTTAGGACACTTGATTTCCTTTCTTGCGTAGCCTATGCTCTAATCACAATTCTCCACAGGATGAAACAAGCATCTCACACCTTGGAAGTTGACGCCCCGCAAATTATTGCACTGCATAGCACAGTTGCCTGCGATCATCTCGACTAGCTCGGACGCTACGGCGTCGACAGCTGAGCGAAAGCTGTGCACAGTGTCTGTCTTGAATGGAGTCTGTGTCGTGTGAACACCTATCGGACCCTAACATGACCCCTCGAAACATGGGGTGAAGTTGTAAGATGTTACTGACTTGGGGGGGATCTTACACTTGCCTTGGTCGAGAAGCCTCTGGATTGTCCTCCGCGCGTGTTACGATTGCTAGCACTTGTCCGAAACACACGAATGCTCGGGTAGCGGGACGTCAATGCCTTCAGTGTTTCATGTTTCGAATACATGCACAGCGTGGGTGACATTGGCATCGGCATTCGCGGTTGAGCATCAGTCAGCATCAATATTCATGTCGCTCTTTAATTGATCGGAGTGGCACTAACGTGATGATGACAATCTCCTTAGTAATCCCCTTAATATGTTTCTCTGTAAAATGCATCAGTGGATATTATACCATGTGCAGAACCGGAAGGGATGGAAAGGCTGGAGCACCTCTGGGTATGAGAATCTACCCGTGGTCGTCCCAATCAGGTATGCCGGCCAGGTAGTCCAGATCATCTAGCAATCGAGACAACGTCGCAGAAACCTTGTACTGGTCTTAATTCTCCTGCCTGACATATCCTTCGCCGGCTGCGGTTTTTCGAAGCGGAGCATTTTGTTGATGCATTTGGCTTTGTTGGCCCTGATTCGGTTATTTGCGGTGTTCACTTGATTCCTGCCTTTGCTCATGGCGAAACCAAGGAATACCCCAACTCGGAACCATCATTCGTTCTGCTCGAGAAAGACGGAGCGGACTGGGACAGTGACTGAAAGTACTTCTATGTAAACATGTAAGTGATCTACTAATCAAAACTCAGGAATTTCCAAGGTTCGTTGATAGAGGCATGTTTATGCGGTTTCGGGGTGGGGGGATTGGCCACAAGGTGACCCGGGATTGGGACGGAATTCTTCAAAGGGAAGGATGTTGGGTGCAAGACCTGGATGACGAACCTGATTGCGAAAGAGACACATCTGCATCAGATTCGGACAAGAAGATCAACGCTTTTGGTCAACCTGAAGTGGAACAGTCAGATATTGAAAATGACCGTGCGAGAGCTCATGCACCGGACGAGGAACACGAATTGGACCGGGTCGTAGCTGATGAGGGAGAGGAGTTGGAGGAGGACATCTGGGTGGGGGAAGGATATGGTGCGCTTTGATGCTGGAGAGATTAATGTGTCGTGTATAGTCTGGATCATATGTATACAATGCATCAGTTATCTACTTCACCAGCTATCCAACGCGCATCCCGGGCGACAGGCGAAAGTTTGTCTTCATCCTTATCGGGCAGTTTCATATTTCTGCAACTTTTGTGATTTGGAATAAACATGTAGTTATTCTCTACCCCTGCACATCCTCTTAATCATTTCATTGATCGCTCACTGTAACACTACCAGTATCATGGCATCCGATCCTCATGGCGTTGGAGCAACCCAGAGGGGGAGACTGACCCTGAGTGGTTGTGGGGCGGCTCTACGGTAAACAGACTTCGCTACTCAACTCTTGGTGCTGACTCAGTCAAGTCCGAATAAAGAAGTTGGACTCCTTTACTCTTGTACCCGGAGCGTGTATCCGAATCCGGGCAACGATCTGGCATACACAAAACGAGCACAAGATGGGAGAGACTATGTCTTTTCCTTCAACAGACTCGGCATCCGGTACGTCCAAATCACCTCTCTTTACATTCTGTCCTTAGCCATCCCTCCCAAAAATCTTGGATAGCGTGCCCGCCATTGTCAGCCGCTCACACCGCGAGTCGCTTCTGCAGCTACCTTTGAGGACTTCATCACGGACGACTTTCGTGAGAGCACGCCGCTGGTTTTACCCGAGCCATGGAAAAAACATCCCAGCCAGCCGGGAAATTTCAATCACGCTGGAACCACCGAACAAATAAGACATCCATGCAGCTCAACTGCAGGCTGAAATTGGAGCAAAGAGATGAGATATGAGACATAATGAGGAACGCGACTTACGTCTATTTGTACTGTATATCTTCGGGTCTGGCATCAAGCACCTCGATAGCCACTCCTATTCTGGGGGGGCGTGGAGAAGTAGGTAGGCCCTGACAAGGAGAATTAACACTGGACGGGAGCGGATCTGGATGACTGAGCCTTTGCCTTTTGCGCTGACGACGATCCCTTGAGGATGGATTAGCACTGTCGCCTCCAGGCATCACAGCGCGCTTCGTGATGACTCAGCGCTTTATCTGTCCTGTATTCATAACCACAGACATATCGTAGAGTGTCTATGATCAGCGGGGGGATGGTAGGGGTCACGACACGCTTGCGATTCGAAAACCAAGTGTATATCATGACTCATGAGTGGCGGGTGGTACATTGTGATCTGCAACATGAGAGGAAACCCAGCCACCTAAAAGTAGAGCTATAGTTACGAAAATCGTTGTGAATATGTGTCGAATTCACTGTTCCGCCATCGGGGGTCTGTGATGTACCAAAATATGATGTAAGCGTCGAGAGAAGATTGTTATCGTTAAAATTCCCACGGGATTTCCGAACAAAGGACATTGGGCCGCACCCCACTTCAAGCCTCCCACTACCATGCCTGCTCGACGCATTCTGCCCGATGACTCCGAATCTTCAAAGCTACGTCCTCGGATTCCAGCACTGGCTCAGCACCAAGTAAGCAACCAAAGAAGAAGATCGTCGCGCAAAAGAAACAAAAGCGAAAGAAGTAAGTGAACTAGTATATATTATTACTGAACTCACGCCACGAAGATTCAGGAAGAAATCAGACTCGGATGCATCATCTGATCTGGATCAGATGCAGAATACCATCAACTGCTCATCCAGCTTGCACCACATCTCATACGTCTTGCCAATGACCCAGCGAAACGGCAAGAGCTGCGTCGGGTAGCCTCGGCGGCACGTAGGTGTGCATGTATGCGTCATAATATACATCCCGCATATTGGTTACAGATGAACAAGACAATCACCATGACTCGCACGGACGATACGGCTCGGTTGAAAGACAAGATTGGGCATTATGCTACTCCAAATCCGGCAGTCGCTGCCCTTGCCCTGCCTCTTTATACTGACAATGGTTCGCAGTCTAATGTAGGTGTCAACCACCCTGTTCTTGCCCGTTCTTTGTGCCCTATTAGCTCGCTCTCAGAATATAACGAGAATCCTACAAGGTGAGCGCGAGTCGACGGAACCGAGTGCTAACTGGTCATGTTCGGCAGTGGATGCCAGAGGTGAGTCATCATGTTGCATCCATACAACACGCTCCCCCTCATCCAACGCTGTTCAGTCTCCATTTTGGTCCCATCGTCACGTTGCCGGATTCCGTGCCTGCGCTAGGCAGCCTTTCTTCTTGCTATGTCAGCCACTCGACACCCCTCAACCTGTACCACTAGGCATTGCTCACATCAGAGTCGTTCTTGGAGAGTACTATTATCGGAAGGGGTTCTGTAGCGAGCACGGTACGTGAACCGATGCGGAGATTGGTGTATTGTGTAGTGTCTTGTCATGTCGTGCTAGTTCAATGAACGGAATATGGTTTCTGCTATATAGTCCATGTCTCATATTGTTTGAACAGCGGTCCATGTCTGTGGTATCGGAAATGTCCTGTACACGGCTCTTTATGTCGGGAAATCAGTTAGATGGGGATGCATGAGATTATCAGTGTGGTATGGCCGGCAGAGGTAGGCACCGTGGATAGCAAATAGCATGACAATGTTTTACAATTCATTTTTTGCAACTTTTGTGATGCGCCTCTTCCGATAAACGAGGAATGTACACAGGTGACTACCAATTGACGGTCAATAAATCCAAAATTTCGAGGCCCTTTGGCGCTCCGTTGGGCTCATCCTGGACGGTGGTTCTGGTCACGACTCCGCCGTACTGTTCGATATCAAGAATGGTTTCGATAAGGTCGTTGTCCGTGAAAAAAAGTGCACCAGCGCTCGTATAATTAACGGACCCAAAGCTCGGAAGGGATACATTTCCCTGCGAGGTATTCTCGACAATCCACGCTACGTCCTGGGCGCAAAAGGGAGAACCTGAAGTTTTCAATGTGAAAGATGTAGTTGGCTGCCTCGCGCTGCTCAAATTTTCTATGAATGCTTGGCCAGAAGTCCCGGATGCATCCAGATCGATAGACTTGGATCGAATCTCCATTGTTGATGGTCATGTTTGCATCTTGCTCATGTTTCACACTGTCTTGGGCAAAGGCTATTCGGAAACGGTTGAACATGAGACAGGCGTCCATACTTGGCCAGTGTTACCATACCTTTCCATGAATAATTCCCACCACTTCCGATGGTTGCGCCAATGCCGACAAACAAAGGACTGCTTGAACAGCTAAATCTGGCAACATCCATGCTGATCATTATGTTAATACCAGCTCCGCGGTGACCGGTCAGCTTGAGAGGGACAGTAAAAGTTCCGGCCATAGATTTGAACGCGCCCTCTTCAAACAAACTGAGGATGAGACTGTGTACATTATGCAAGTGCGAGGATGTTACAGACGGGTTGGTCGGCGGAAAACATCAAGCCAGCCACAGGACTGTGGTTGGTGAATGTCCCACGGCGAGCAATGCTAGGGTCTGCCTGTGAATTTTGAAAAAGGAACAGCCAGGATCACAAAGGCAAGAGACAATGTGCAGAGAAAGGCAACATTGAAAAGCATGATGGGCATGAGGAAGCAAAGATTGTCGGAAACTGGGGGCTTGGTGCTAAAACTGACATACCTCTGCGCATTTATGCACCGCGTTCGTATTACGAACATGCCCAGCACGGGCTCATCACCACGCTCAAAGGAGCGGGCTTGTGTTGAAGTCCTCGCTTCATAGGGCAGTGACAGTCGGTTATGCACAGCATCCCTGTCATCATCCATCAGTTAGGATTTTACTTTTAGGACACTTGACTTCCTTCCTTGCACAGCCTATGCTCCGGTCACAATTCTCCACGGAATGAAACAAGCATCACACACCTTGAAGTCCCGCAGACTGTGGCACTGCATAGCACAATTGCCTGTGATCATCTCGACCAGCTCGGACGCTATGGTGTCGACAGCCGAGCAAGAGCTGTGCACCGCATGTCTGTCTTGAATGGAGTCTGTCATGTGAATACCTGTCGGATCCCAGCATGACCCTTCAAAACATGGGGTGAAGTTGTAAGATGTTACTGACTTGGGGGGGATCTTACACTTGCCTTGGTCAAGAATCCTCTGAAGTGTCCTACGCGCGTGTTACAATTGCCAGTACTTGTCCGAAACACGCGAAGCTCGGGTAGCGGGACGTCAATGCCTTCAGTGTTTCATATCTCGAATACATGCACAGCGCGGGTGACATTGGCATTGGCATTCGCGGTTGGGCATCAGTCAGCATCAATGTTCATGTCACTATTTACTGTAATTGATCAGAATGGAACCCCCGGTCGACTTCGACGTGCTGCTCCTGAAAGTGTAGAGACTTCCGATTGATCAGTTCCGCACAGACTCGCTACCATCGGGCCAACGTACTTACAGCATAGAGGCCCCGACTTTCCAAGCCCCTGCGGTGTCTCGTTGAAGTTACCTATGGCTCGTGCTGTAATTCTCAACCTGACGCGCCCCTGCGGCATCGAATAGCACCTCTAGGGAACTGCGACCACTTGGACGATCGCTTCGTCTACCAACTTGCGTAGCCCCTATCTGCAGCAACGGCCCATTCTGTGGTATCTGGAAGTGTTCGCGCCCATTCTTAAAGAGGGTGAAGGTGAGGGAGTGAAACGGGAAAGACGATGGCCTGTACACTGTTACTCAACCCACATTACCACAGAGCCTTACAGACGCGAAACACCCGGGTGATCCCATCGCCTCCTGGACCGGACTCCGGAGAATGATGCCGAATCCCGGGGGACAAGTCAGCGAAAAACGCAAAGAGCGTGTAAAGTTTAAACATCTTATCTTAAATAGGACCGGGAAAAACTGAAGTTCCATGGCACCGCCGATCATGTATTTTCGAACTCGACCTTTTACGGCAAATGCTCCATGCATTGTGACCTACGGCTGCACAAAAAAGTGTGTGAGGTGCGCAAGGACAACTCTCAGGTACGTGGCCTGGCTCACTTCGTTTTTTCTGATTGTTGGCAATAGCCCGATTTATTTAAACGCGCAAATGTTCGTTTGCTATTTCTTACCAGTGATTCTTCAGCCTCACCTATGTTTTTCATGTGAATTATCCTTTCTGGCCAAGGTGATACCTGGATGACTGTTTGCGTCCCTAGATGGGCCAGCTACCGTAGCTTTCGCAGGCACTCCACGCTCAACCGAGTATCACAGTGACCTATTCGCTTGTATGTCCGCATGCGAGCAGGTACTATCACCCAAAAGGTCTCATCATTCTCGATTTCGAAAAGGTGATCAAAGACGATCTAGGGGTGCCTGGGGATGCTCGACCGGGACGATAGCCGATCAGCCTTGCTCGTGGTCGTGGGAATATAAACTAACTGTATCGAACCTGCTGACGCAGATCGTTCTCGTTGGCGTTGGGTCACGGGTCACATGCGATTCCCGAGGGCAGAGTCAACCTACACCTACTGCCCCCTTGTCAGCGGTGTTCCAGTATCCTCATTCCTTCGAGATACGATTTTCCAAAGAACCCTGAATGGGCAATTCAGACTTTGACAGACGTTCCACAGAGGACCCTCACCGCGAGGCGAACACACCCCATTTTGTCGAGAACGTCCAAACGAGGGACGAGTTCTGGGCCAGAGGGTTACCCCTCACTCGATCTCCCCGGTTTGATCCACTTGCATCCCAGTTCGTGGAGGACTTTTTCTTGGCTTACTGGACTACCACCATCGTGACACGACCCTGCCAACGGGAGAGGGCATGAGCCAAGGGAGGCATGTCAGGTCGGAGAGGAGATCGGGTCCCCTCGCTTTGACTAGTCGACGTACGCGTTGTCTGAGAATCCAAAGGAAACGAAAAAGATCGGGAGTCTGTCATCCCATGTAGATAAATGGAATGATATCCGCACCGTCCAAGGTGCCGAGTGGCACAATCCGCCACGGGGGACCGCAACTTCTACAAGGTCATTTGAGATGGACGACATGAGAGCTCCCCCTTCCTGTCGGTCAACCGTTGGTCAGGGTATGTTTCCTGTGGGTATTTGGCGGGTGTGCGAAACGTGTCGTGCTACCCCAGAAGAGCTTGACTGATCGGGACAATCAAGAGAAGAGTCTGCGGGTCCGACGAACAGCGACGAGCGTTCCTACGATGTCATGGATGTGCACGACACGGGCGCTGAGAGCACGAGGGTGCAAGATATCACATACGTCCACGTCCACGCAACAGACATGGACATGGACCCACCGCATAACCCACGTCGGTGGCACGAAATTCCATCCAACCCTGCGTCATACTTGACGGCGGCGCCTCGCTTTTGACCGAGGACACGCTGATGGTTGGTCGTGGAACGCGCGTGCCTCGTTCACACCCGGTGACATCTCGAGTACCCAGCACGGATCGTCTCTCATGGTCCGTCTCCACCGACGTCCGACCCAAGGAGAACGGCACCCACGCGGGGACCGTTGGCCGTCAGGGATCTCCATCACAACCGCTCCACAGGAGTACCATGGACCACGGGCGCCGACTCCCCAATGGACCGACACACGCTTGAGACATCCAAGCATTCGAACATTCGATCGTGATAGTGATAAATGACGCCGGTGTGATATGCGATGTGATAGGATGGGAGGAAAGACAGGTAAAAATAGAACAAATAGGCAGTGGGTTCGAATCCACAGCCGCGTACGCGATGTATCGCCATGATTCGACTTCGACGTGGCTGGAGAAGCACCCTCGAACGCACGACTGCGAGATAAGTTAAAAACGCACATGGGAGCATGCTTGATAGGACGTGGTGCATCGAGGCACAAGTCTCGCGTTCGGACGAACGTGCAGCACACTGCGGCCGGTCTTGACCGACCGGGAACGTGTACAGTGAGTAAACTTTCGAAAGAAGGCTTCCAACTGTATTTTCGATTGGTTTCAGATTTGAATCGCCACGTGCTTGGCTCGATGCTGGACCCTGTTACTACCGTGGCGTTCGGTACCTCGTGATGGATGATGGATGCTGTGCGTGAATGCGCGCGCCAAGTCTTGGCGGCTCGCTGCGGTCGATGGCCGCCTGGACGAGGAACGATCGACCGAAGCCAGGCGAGAGGAAGCAAACTTCGAGAGTGGGTTCGCGATCGGAAGCATTGACAGACGACCTAGAAGCCTCGAGGCCCACGCGATCGCACGATAACTACGCGGTCCGAAATAGGGGCCAGCATGATAGACTCAATGCCCTATCGCAAAAGGAACACGTACCCACGTCCGCCTTCGACCAGTTCTCACGGGGTGAAACTTCGGACCCTATATCCCGGAACTTGCTAAGGGTCCAAAGGGAGCGAAGATGTCTAAGACTGGAATGCTGACGCCGAGCGCACCACGAACAGCCTCCGCCACACTTGCGCCTTTTTTTCCCGACAATCCACATGGCGGGGCGATGATCGAATTTGCAAAGTGCGAGAGGGTAAAAGGTGCGATTGGCGTAACGCGAGGGTTGGTAGGTCTGAGATAAGTGGCTTGGACCCTTCAACTAGGGTATATGGAGTAACTCCCTCGAATCGTCATGACATCCTATCTCTTTGGCGCACAATCACGGGCTCGTCGCGGTCGACCCTTGCGCGCGTCGTCCGCCGAGAATCTGTGTCCGATGAGCGCACCAACTATATGAATGAGGCCAAATGGCCGAACGACAATAGTTTCCTCTTGGGACTCGTCGGGGACTATTGCCCGTTGTCTCGCCAACCTCTGGGAGCGCGGAACCGATGTGCGTGATGCGTCTATATAGCTCGGAAACGCGAGACCAATACACTTACAACACGATGTTTCGGATTCTGGCGTGGGTCTCCAAGCCCGGCAGGTTACAGGTAAAACAGAGCCCAATGGGACTACATGAAGACTAGGAGGCGAAGCTGGTGAACCCGAAAAGCGTCATGACTTGTCCGTGACCGGGACAATCATGGAGCAGAGCGGCCTTGTGGCAAAGTCACTTAGGTGGCGGATATGTGTGTGGTGATGACCTAGTAGAGTTCAGCTTGGGCCACGAAGGCATCACGGGATGGGAAGGAAGAGAGCATGGATGGATACTCAATGTACGTCACGGCGCTCGTAATGCGCAAGTCGTGGCGTACGCCATCCACGTGTGCGTCACACGTGGTCAGCGGCGACCGCTACGTACCTCCTGGCGCGTTTACTCCAATGCACATACATAATCGCAAATCTCGGTCACAGCCCCAGAGAACAGGGAAGGCAAGCAAGCCCTGGTTGCTTCCCAAATTGCAAATACTTAATGTTGAGATGATGGTGAAGTGCCACGGTTAGGAATCACCACAGCGAAGCCAATGAATGCGACCAGATGGAACTTTGAGCTTGACTGCGGATCCGGATCCGGAAGGAGTCGGAAAACGTGACTTGTGAAATTTGTGGTCGTCCTCAGGATGTTCGATTTCTCGCACGTCCCAAGATATCTCCTACCCGGATGGGACCGGGTCGACGTCGATGAAAGGCGGCCGAGTGCATCCTGCATTCCCCGATCCTCAGTGCTGGACTTGAGGTGTACTGATTTATTGTCAAGATAGCCTGATGTACAGTTCACAAGCCGTTGCATGTTGTGTTTGGCTGTTTGTTGCACGGCAGGGTCAACGGTTTGCGTGGTGCCAACATATCGGATGGGTGAATCAGTCGGCGCAATCAGAGACGGACGCGTTGCCATGGTGCAGCTGGGCCTGGGGCCACCCGAGATGATTCCACAGGGAAGGCACGCTGAAACTTGATACAAATGCCAGTATAAAGAACGTCAGATTTAGCACACGCATGGATTAGTACGATAAGCGGCTGATATGGATGGTCCGTCAATAGGGCCCAGAACTGAGCGTATTTAGAAGGAGAGAGCCTTGACGAGCGCCCAATTGAGTGCGTAGCCCGGTCAGGGGTGATGCTGACACAGCTGCAGTCACCTTAGGCGATAGACGGACCGTGTGGAAGGGATGAGTGAGCGTTCCGAAGATGTGTCGGAAAGTACGAGTACGTGAAGGCAACGTGGGGAGCCCTAGATCTCATGGCTCGGTGGCAGTTCAGGTACTTCCTAACAAGGGGAAGTTCTTTGATGCACTAGCCAACGATTAGTGCACGCCCTGGGTGTGACCACATCCATTTACTAAACTGCATGCAGACAGGAGTGCGAAGGTCCGAGCGACACGCGATGTTGCAATGGACCATGCGTCAGTTATGTGGGCGCGCGTTTGAGCGTTTGAGTTGGAGAAATGCAACATGGTGGACAGGGCCACGGCTTGGTGTGAAATAACTGGGATGGAGTTTCTGCTGACATCTTCACGACGCAGATAGACATCAGGAGATCTCCAAGCTGACATAAGAGCAACAGGTCTTCGGGCCGCTAAGTGAAAAAAGACTTGAAGGGGAACAAGTTTGGAGTAGAAGTGGAAGATTTCGCATCTGATTGTTTGTTTCGTGTTAGCGAGCAGGATCACCTGGTCTGGTTTCGGAATGTCGGGACGGACAGTGGGAGGTGAGCTGTGCAAGGGTGCGAGGATCGAATTGAACAGGGTCGAGGCACGTTGTTGTGATCGACTGCTGCAAAGTTGAAGAAGGGGAAGCGGGTAGAGAGATTGCGTAATTGAAACTTGGTGTGCGTAGATGCGGCGTGGCGACGGAGGTGAGCATTGTACTCTTTACGGCGAGCCAAGAGGGTGGATACGAGTGCGGAGTCATGTGCAGGGTAGAATGGCAGATGAGTAACGAGACACCCGACGGAGAAAAAAAGCGACGAGCGCGGGATGTTATCTGAGGATGAGTAGCAGCGAGCGGCGTAGTGGTGGTGGGAGGTGAAACGGCCAAAATAAGGTAGAGCTGAGAAATTGGCAGGGAGGGGAGGTTTGAATGAATATTTACAAGTCTGACCCACTGCCTCCCCACTTGCACTCCCTTGAGGTAAGCAATCCACTATCAAGTCAAAGGGGTAGTATATAAACAACACCACCCAAATGCCACATCCCAGTATCTCCTATGACCTTCGACCCGTACGCTGACCGTCTCCGTCCAACAGACTCTCGTCCGATCTTCTCTCCGTCCTCCTCCACAACACCTTCGGTCAAGTCCGAGCCTTCCTCCTCCCCATCCCCGCTACACCCCTTCTCCTTTTCATATCCTCTCTCCTCCGAGCACACGCGCCATTCCTACCAACCTGTCCAGCACGACCGTCCCGTCTTCCGCTTCGGCATGACACACGACGCTTGGTCGCTCAAACGCCCACAGGATGCCCACAGCACTGGTATCGCACTCGACTTGAACGCGCTCTCTTTCCCAGACGACTACGAGGATCCAGACGAGCTCAGCGACCTCCCAGGAGCCACCGCGTCCGGTCAAGTATCCTATGCCAGCCAGTCCGAGCGCATCATTCGTCGCAGGAGCAGCAAAGGCACGGGTCACGTGTACTGTCTTGTGATGCTTGCTCTGACCCTTCTCTTCGCTGCAGCGTGCGATCAGTGCAGGAAAAGCAAGTGCAAGTGCGAACGGTCGCCCGACAGTGATGCCTGCAAGAGTTGCATCATGCTGGGCACACGTAAGTCACCACCTCTCTTCCGTTGGATTCCGTCATCCCTGACCGATGTATTTATGACCCTTGCCTCCACACCCATCGGAACCGACCATCATGGGCGGCATCACGTTTCATTCGTCCTCGTCATCGTCCCCCCCGTGCCTTCAATTGAATCCCTGTGAATCTCATCTTGCCGACCCTGCGGCTTACTTTTCCAATCATCTCAACGTACGTCTACGTAATCCAAATATATGCATCTTATCATCGCCTCGATGCTTGTCCAACCCGCCTATGCGCCCAACACTCGGATGCATCCGCATTCCCTCCAATCCAATCTCCGGCTTATCATAATCTGTCGTAATACACATTCCGCCCTCTCTCCCCAATCCTCTGTTCCTCATCTCGGCTGCGTCTTCTTCCCGGATCTCTCCTGGGACATCTTTGCATCGCGTGACCCATTTCTTCACATTGTTCCCACTCTCCGCTCTTACGTTTGTATTCTAAGCATGTACGTTTTTGGGTCCCTCCCGGAAGCGTGGGCCTCCCAAGGGGTACATCGATGCAATAGAGGCCCGTCTGCACCAAACAGAGGCTCTCCTTGGTATCCTTTTGGCCGTCGAGGCAGAGAGAACCGAGGTTTTAGACAAGGACGGTGCACACGGGAAACGTGACCTGGACACTCCAGAGAAGGAAGAAAATCTAGAGCATATCCTTGCGATCCTGAGAAAGGCAAGTATTGATGACCATCACGTTCCATATTTTGCACGCTTGACATCACCTCCTTTGACACACAGGATACGCTCGCGAGAGAAATTTTGAACCGTGTCGACTCATCGCCGTATGGTGTCAAAGGTCGCAAAGGTGGCAGTGTCAAGGTGCGACCTCATACCCATGCCCAGGAAAGCGCGCAGAGTGGCATTGATCTCCAGACGACGCAGTAAGTGTTTTATCAGGCACATCAACAAACCAAGGTTTTATTGATCTTGTTTTGCTTAGTCCTTCAACTGATTGGCAAAACCGTGTTACTGCTCTGCTCGCGTCTTCCCTCCAATCGCAGACGAGGACGATCCTCCATTCTGCCCCTTCCCGTTCCAACATGAATTCGCTGAATGATCCTCACGCCCAGCGTCCTTCGCAAAGTCAAAATCCTGCCATACACCTCTACCATCCCTCTGATGGGGACCAAATTCGACGGCAACGGCGGCGTATCGATGGTGAAGAGGAGGATGGTCGTAGTTATTCTCCCCGGGGCATCACTCTCACGCGCAATAGTAGCACCAGCCCTGGATGTTCACCCGTCCATTCACATACGGGTTACACTTCTGGCGGTGGATACGCCTCTGGGTATATGGGTGCCAGCACTGACTCTGACAGCGAGGACGACGTCGTGGATGCAGTCGGACAGCTCAGTTTGAATGAGGACCAGCAGCTTCGGTATCACGGCAAAGCAAGTGGTTTGTACCTGTTGGACATCAATGCCAAGGCGGAGGCGAGGAACGAAGGTGGGATCTGGTGAGTGGCTCCTGGCAACCTTGCTGGTCCGTTGGGTGATACGGTTGGCCTATCAGGCGTTTCCCAAAGGCGCGGGTTTGGCCGCCACTTCCGAACGCGCCGGCGTCGCCCTCCACCGACATTGGACCGTTCTCTAGCACTCCCACCAACAAGCTGTCAACGAATGCCAGCACGGGGCACCTCCCGCTGACGTCTGTCGCGTTGGACGGCGATGTCGCGCCATTATTGCCAGATCGAGCGATGCAGGGGCACCTGCTGGAGTTATACTTCACCTACGTCCATCCCGCATTCCCAATCCTCCACAAGGGTGCATTTTGGGAAGGTTATCAAAAGTGAGATTTTTGCAGAATATATACCGATGTTTTCGTTGAACGTATTCGTAGTATGCAAAATCCACCAGCCGACACACCCTCGCCTTCGTCCGATCAAACAGGGAGCTCGGCTGCCCCAGCGCAGCGCAAGCGACGTCACATCTCTCCACTCTTGTTACTCTCCATGTTCGCCATCACTGCCCGTTACTCGCCCTCGTCGCCCCTCCCCCCTTGTCCCACGCCAACGTCTCATAATCCACCCGAACCCACCCCAATGTGGACGGCGGGGGATAACTTTCTCCAGCTGGCCAAGAACATGCTCGACAACACGTATTCTTCATCATTCCCGTCAACCGTGCAGTCCTTGCTTCTCCTGGGCTACCGAGAGATCGGGATTGGCGCGATGGCGCAAGCATGGGCGTACACCGGTATGGCCGTGCGGATGGCCCAGGATCTGGGCATGCACAGGGCTGCTGACGGCTGGGCGCGTGTGGGTATGGGCCGATTGTTTGGTGAGCGCGAGCTGCAGGAGCGAAGGCGAATCTGGTGGGGATGCGTCGTCCTGGACGGCTACGTAAGCTCGTACATCGGGCGACCCCTGGCCATTTTCGAGAACGACTACGACACGCAGCTCCCACATGTAGAAGAGGTGCGTCATCCTTTTCGTTGCGCATCGCATCTCACGTTTGCGTTCGATGGCAGTCTGACGAGCAGGAAACGTGGGTGCCACATCCGTCGCTACCCCCGGATGCGAGAGGCCACGGGTACCGCCCTGGGACTGAAATGACGCCACCCGTTCCGGGCCGCATTCTCTCCTGCTTCACCGCGTCCGCCACGCTCGGTAAGTCCGTCGATGAACCCGTGACGCACCGCTGATATAGACGTACAGCCACGATCTTATCCAAGATCGTGCAGTCGATCTACGCCATCCGCACGACGACCTCGCGTCACGCGGACTCGATCCCGATCGAGGCGTCGTTGGACAGGTGGTACCTCGATCTAGTGGCGCATTTGCGGTTCGAGATGCGGTACGACGCGATGGGGAATTTGAGTACGACAGGGCAGGTGCCGCCACCGCATATATTGACGCTGCATATGCAGTATTGGTGTACGACGTTGTTGTTGCATCGGCCTTTGTGAGTGGCGTTTATCGTGCGCGCTGGCCTGAGCTGACAGCGTGGGACTAGTATTCGGCAGATTCACTTGTTAAACAAGCAGTCCGTGTCATTTCAGTCTCGAAACAGGTTTGCATCTGACCCCACGATAGAAAATCGGAAAGTGGCGATGACGCAGAAGTTCGTGCTGCGAGCAAGAAGAATTACGAGCTTTGTATTGGTGCGGCGAATCATATTGCGTCCATAGGTCGGTTCTTGTCCGTGTTGAGTGGTGGTCATGTTGACAGGATTTCGACAGTGACATATTACCGCGAGAAATATTGTCTTCAACGTGCACCCGTCTTTCTCTGTTTCTACGTGTTCACGGCGGGTATTATGCACGTCACCAGTCGTGAGTTCATCTTGCGTATACTTGACGTCAAGTCTCACGTGACCCCCAAGTGTCCGTCCACCCGAACGATCCGCAAGCACGGATGGGCCTCACCAAATGTATGGATGCGCTGCAAGATATGGAGGCCGTCTGGCCCTCAGCGGTCCGCGCGAATGAGCTCCTGTGCGGGTGTGATCCACTCAACAAGAGTGGGCCCAGGCAACTTCGGCACGGTCAGATCGTCACACGGCAGAGCGGCCATGAGCGACAAAAGCGCGCCGCGGAACATGCCGCGGACTCGGAGGACGCGTACGAGCGCTCGCAGATGCACGTCCCTTGCTCCAACGCATCTAGCACCTCCTCGGGTTCGCTCGCGGCGACGCACCCGTATGCACAGACGTGGCGGTCGACGCAGTGTGCGACGGCGGTGGAAGAGGATGGGTTTCCGACAGGGTCGTTGGGGACGGGTCAGGCTGGGTATTATCCGTGGCCGGCGGACGGAGGGTCGTATGGTCCTTTCCCGGGGACGTTGTCGACGTCTGTGTTGCCGCAGATGTACAGTACTGGGTTGATCGACGAGCGGCGGGCATCGCATACGTTGGCGACGCAACACGGGCAGACACGATTGAATGGTCATGGGCCGTCTTCGTCGGGTGGGAGCGCGGGTCAAAGTGGGAATGGGGCTGGGGGTGTGTATGAGGCGAGCGGGGGACGGTATCCGCAGTATTGGAACGATTATACGTCGTTTCCGCAGATGGGGATGGCATATGGGCAGTCGTCGGGCACGGGGGTTGGCGCGGGGGTGTCAGGGCAGGGGCAGGATGGGATGTATTTGAGTGGACAGTTTGGGATTTACGGTGCGTGACGGCGCGGTATGATAATGACGAAGCTAATCGGGTCGTCTTCAACAGATAATCCGCCGCCGCCCTCGTAGGCTCTCCCGGGCAGGCGACGTGTTCGTTTGGGTGTGGCTCTCCCTAGGACTCTCCCCCATCGTCCACATCGCAAAATGTTTACACGTGCCACGGTGTTCCCCCTCGCCCTCCTGCCATGTGGTGCGATGATTCGAATTCAATCCAACTCACTCTCATTCATTTCATTTCACTCCGCTATCCCTGTGTCTCGCTCTCCTGGTTATCTTGACTTGTGCTTTTCCGAATTGCTCTCTTCCATCCGTGGTGTAATGATATGAAGCATCATCCATCCAGCATCTCGGTCGTTGTACATCTTAATTTTGCTGGATGCCCTTTGTAGTTATTGATCTGATGTCCTCGGTATAATCTACTGACTCGTATGATAGAACCACATAATTTTAGAACATTGCTTTCTTTCAGGTTGGTGTGAATCCGAGGAGGCTGCTACCGAACAGTAAAGAAATTGAAATCGAAGGTGATGGCGATTACGGTGGGGCCTCGAGGCAAAGGGGAGGAGGGCCTCGACCTAGCGCCACGTCTCTGGGTGGCGAAATACCAGCGACTCGGATGGAGGGTTGGACGAACGCGCGAGTCGACAATGACCAGCATTGGTAGGAGCGCAAGTGCGAGTTCGCTGCGCGATCTGTTGTCGTCTGTGGCGCAACAGGTCGAGTCTCGTCTTCAGCTTCATCCATCGTCGTCTGGCAGGCGACACACCCCAGGACGACGACGGCGACGACGGAGTCTGATTCGGGATTGGATCGGTTACGGTGACAAGGACAAGGATCAAACGCCCGCGAGGAATCGATCAGACGAGGAAGGTGGCGATAGCTCGCTGCGGCTTACGGATACGTCAGAGGACGATTTGGGCTCGGATAACGTCGGAAGCGCAAGGGTCGGTGACGACGCGGGTTTTTTCAACGGCTCACACGCGGAAAGCAACAAGGGGCGTCGCGACGAGGTTCACCACCACACTCTCAACGTCAACGCCAACGAGGCTCGCTCCCAAACCCAAACTCAAAATACGACCAAGAACGCCAACGAAGCACCAAAAGACAGGATGCACATGCTACCCGACGAGATCAAGGAAGAGGAGACGGTGGACACGTTGATCGGGGTCATGGGCGACAGGTTCGATCGCGAGGTCATACGACGGATATTGAGAAAGTATGATGGGAACGTGGATAAGGCGGCCGTGGCGCTTCTCGAGGGTGAACGTGGGGAGGAGTTTGTCGGGCCCGTCGGGCCTGGGGCAGCGCAGGTCCAGAACCAAAACCATGGGTGGTCGACCGTCGGTGGTGCGGGGACAGCATTGGGGTCGGGGTTCACGCAGGTGCAGATGGGTCCCCCTCCGGCGCGCCTGGACGCTGGGTCCTCTTCGCTCAGTGGACGCCCGAACACACCCATTATCGACTTGACGCTCGATGACGACCCGGATCTTCAGCGTGCGATGCAGGAGTCGATGAATACGTTACATTCGGGGTCGCAGTCGCAGTCGCAGATGCAGGTGTATGGGCCGCCGCAGGGGCAGAGTCCATACCCGGGCCAGATACAGGTGCAGTCGCAGCCAGAAGGACCCGTGTTTGGGCCGAGCGAGCGTCCGCCAGATCCGAACTGGGCGATCGTTCCGTCTCAGGTGCGTTGTTCGTTCTTTTCGTCGTTTGCGTGTTAAGAACTGTGTGCAGCAGAACGAGAGCAACGAAGCGAGCTTCTTGCAAAACTTGAATCGTGCTATCGAGGCGAGCTTGGAGACGATGGGCGACTCGGATGCGCTTGAGCCGTTCCCCGTTGAACAGCAACTGCGGAGGGATGGGTGGTCAGTGCGTTACTGTCTGGGGGATATCGCTGACACGGCCGTCTAGCCCCGTTGTCCTACGGCCTTCGATGCATATGATGGTATACGCTGCAAGCATTCTCCAAGGCCTATTTTATGTGCCTCAGGTAAGAGGACGCATGGCGTGCTGGCGTCCTCCCGTTCCGACGAACGAGGACGAAGAAGCGCTGCAAATGAACGGCCCAGGTACGCATGTCGAGGGCGACGCTCAAAGGGATTGACTCGGGACCATGTCCAGATTTTACGTTGTGGGCACTGAGCGAGATATTCACGCACATGGATCTCGCCCGGCTCTGTGACCTCAACGTAGATAAACGTCTATCCGCGTTCAATATCGAGCCTTGGGAGCGACATATCCAACCCCCTGGAGAGCTTTCGCGAAGTGCGTCTTTTGCGCCCGAAACGGACAATGACTGACAGCCGTTTAGAATTCTTCGCGAGGCTAGCGGCTACCCTCGAAAAAGCCTTTGTAGACCAGTTTGCTCGTAGCGGTCAACCTCTTCCAAAGTGATCACTTGTCTCTCTGCACGGAGCGAGTTCTGAATGTTCTTTTAGACCGCGGCTACTTCACTTTCAGTATGGTAGTGGCATCAGCGAACCCGGTGAACTCCTTCAGGAAACCTCGATTGTCCCTATCGACGTCAATGGTGGAGAGTCGAACAATCTCATCGGGCGGCTATCCGCACAGTTATCGAGGCCTCAGTCCGACCCAGGAAAGCAAAGCGTGATATTTGAAACCTCTGAGGTCGTCGCTTTCGAGCTCGTTCGATCGGCTCCCGCTTCAAGTTCCAATAGCGGGGGTAGTTCAGACAAAAGACTATTCACGTACCCAAAGTCGATATATCTCGACCAGTTCCTGAGAGAGAACGTCGGACTTGCGGAGGCGAAACGTGCGCAAAGGCAACAAATGTCGGAGGAGGTGCAGCGACTCGTGTTGCACAAGAAGGCGTTGGCAAATTTCGACGTGAGTCGTCGGCTTGCGATGCGGCCTACGTATGTTCATCGTCCAGCAGGGCAAGGACACGTTGAATGACTTGCGGTCTACCATATTCTACTTTGAAAACGTGGCCGATGCGAATGGCGACCCTGAGCGTGGGGAGTCGATTCAGGCTACGACGCAGAAACTAAAAGCTATTCTCGGTATGCTTGAAGAGGGGATCAAGGGTTCGTGGTCCGTTTACGCTTTGCGTTACTGGATTGTTGTGATGGTTGTCCACAGCTACGGATGAGAAGGTAGACGCACTCCGCACTCGAGCCGAGACATTACTCGACTGCGACGAGTTGCAACAATATCGGGCAAGTCCCGAATGTATGGACATTGACGACGTGACACGCTTATCTTTTCTGTGCTTCAGTACGACCTGCGGGTCGTATTCGTGCATGATGGCTACTATGGCAGGAAACACCTGTATTCCTACGTGCAGGACAAGTCTTGCTGGTGGAAGATTGCAGACTCGCTGATCACAAAGGCGATTGACCCTCTTCGGATCATTGATGCAACTGACTGATGTCAGCTTTATTTCCAGGTGCCCGAGGAGCTCGTTTTGAATGACCAAGCTGGCCTTCACCTCAGCGCAGGGCCGTACCTGCTATTCTACTCGCGGGCGATACCGGAGACCGATAGACCAGCCTCACCGCTACCCTGGATGGATGAAATCAAGGTACGCCTTCAATGGATCTTATTTGTCGCTTTGGTTACAACCTTGTTCTCCAGGACGACGTGAAGGCGGCCAACAGAGAGTTTTTATCGCAGCTCCCACCGGAGCTCGTTCGAGATATCGTGATTGACGAGGACATTGCGTTCTTGAGCGAAGGGTCATCGGATCCTGTTGTGATAAAGAAGGGAAACGGGATGGACGTCTCGTGATGCTTTCGGACACTAGCCTGTATTGATGAGCTATCGTGCAATTGCTCCTTTCTTGCCAGTGGACGTTTTGATGTAGATGTAATGTATGTTTTACTTTGCTCGTGCCATTTACTCTTGGGTGGAGACAGCGCCAGTTCTCATTGCACCCTTCGCAGTCCACCTAGGCCACGCCGAATGAAGCTTGAGGTACCACAGAAATGAGCCCATAAGAGCGCCTCCTCGGCGCCTGATCCATCCCCATCCCCCGAGTGCGGGTACTTTACGTGCGGGTGTCCAACTCCGATTCGGGCGTTCGCCCGCACCTCCCGCCTTTCATCTGTCGTATATGAACCCGGGCGTCTGTGGTTCTTCATGCCACGCTCGAGAAAACAAAATGACAAGATATGAAGGCACGAGTGACAATAAGCTCTGCATTTCTTCTAGAACAATAAGGGAACTAGGTACGCAAGGGTAGTGTACAAATTCGAATCAAGACCTCAACTGACGCCGCTACGTGTGGGCAATTATGACGGTGCCATCGTCCTCGACCGTAGTTTGGGTCGAAGCTTCAATATTAGTAGTATTGCCGTTATAAGCAGTATAGCCAGGGGGGAGGCTTGAGTTTGAGTTTGATCCCGGCCAGGTTTTTGCAAAAGTGTCCGAAAACTTGACGGGGGTGAACGTTGCGAGTGGGATTAGTTTGGGGGCTTTTGACCCTCCCTCCGGGAAGTCCTCGACGATCCACTCTGCATCCTGCATGCAAAGGGGGGAACTGGAGGTAATATACTGATACGCTGACTGCCCGGTACGCAAATTTTTGAGCGTTGCCGTGCCAGAAGTAGCCGTCAAAGCAACGACACTCATTATGATCAGGTCTCCAGTAGATATGTCCAAACTTGGTGAGAAAGTGATTGCACCACCGGGAAACCACTCGTACCAGGCTGTTTGCCAAGGCATAATGAATACGGGTGAATAAAGGGGACAAGGGACATTGGTGCTTTACCTCTGTATGTGGGACTACCGTTCTGCATCACCACATCAAAACCGGTCTGGAGAATAGCACCCTGGCAAGTCATGCCATCGATACCGACCCAGACGGAAAAACCAGACCCATCCGAGCCCGAAGCACTGGGGACAGTCACCATACCTTCGACGAATTGGAATGTACCCTGTCGAAATGGATAAACATGAGGTTGCGTGCACTCTGAAGCTCGGAATATTACGGACACTTGGGTAGGACTGGATAACACCAGCCCAATTCAAACTAACACTGGAAGTGCTAAGTTCACCGGTGACTGATGAATTGCTTAGTCTAGGTGTAAGGCCATCGCTGCGGCGAGCAATGCGAGAGCCAAACCCGAAAGGACGAGCGAGAGCAACAGAGGCGAGACAAAAGGCCGTGAAAAGAGGAAGGTATAAGAGGAAGATCATGATTGGGATTGGGGGGGCTTTCGTTGCAGGAATATCAGCTTCGTGTTGAAGGAAATCTGGGAATCGGATGTGCTCTGGGGCTTTTAAACAGTTTCCCTTACCACAGGTTTGCTTGACGCCATGTATTCACATGAGAGGCAGGAATGCCTGTCACGACACTCAAAACGCCCAGAGATGCAAGTGTACGCGTTGATTAGCGACGTGGGATCCCTCAGCAGGTGTCAAGTGGGACTATGCGCAGCATGCACAGCGTAACTGGGTACTTCAGGCAAGTGTGGCTCTGGCTTACCTTCTCGGATCAGCAAAATGTCAAGTCACCCACTGGCATCTGCATATCCGAGAGGCCAAAAAGGCTTCGAATTTTAAGGCGGTCCAGATATGAATGATGGATCAACAAGCGTGCGAGCAGCCACCATCGCCGTGACCCATTGGATCCCCCGCCGTGCGCGCGTGGCAACGTCGCGCTGCATCACATCGTACTATATAATACTTACATTTCACCACATGAATGATCTACGCACACATCGGGGCTTCGTCTCATTTCTGTGACATTGACTGCATGGATCCCTTAGAGACTCGTGTGCCCTCCTTTCTTGCCTATGCGTATATAAGTCAGAAGTTTTCGCACTCGAACACCCCAGTCCGTTACATTGCATGCGAATGAAGTGAGCTATTTGCTTCTAATTACTACACACTCGTAGTGACTCGTATGTAATCCCAATTATTAGGTGAATATATTAGTGCAGTCTACTACACACGGCTGAGTCCCATTACAACGGTAGTCGTACGCTCAGGTCTAGATCCGTAATCTTATCAAGAAAATGCCTGCTAAGTCGCCCAACCAATTTACTCTGCTAGCCGTCGCCCAATCACAGCTCTTGGAAGACTCAAAGAGAGCCATCAAACAGAAACGTTATAACACTGCTCTGCAGGTGCAGGCCTGATTGCCGTGACTCGGCTCGGCTCGGCAAGTCGAGTCGAGTCGAGGCTTCATGTGTGACTCCGTTCCATGCGGCTCGGCTTCAAGTAAATGTCGGCCGAGCATGACTTGGCTAGCGGCTGTAGCCGACTTGGAGTCGCAGAGTGACAGTAGCGCGACAGGACACTGTCATGATCACAACGGCGACGGCATAACTGCTTAGAGGCCCTCGGCGACGACGCACCACCACCCAGGGACATCATCAGCAACAACGAATTGACAAGGACTAGGCCGGGGGTTACACAGCGGCAAGGAGAAATGGCCATGGGCGACACCGACGCCGACGTAGCAATCGTGTCATTGCGATCGCCATGAGGTCGTCGAGGATGCACCAACGACCCAGAGAAGAGGATGGGAAGAGAAATGGGGCACCGACGATGGTGCATCGAGGATGAGAAGGGCGGGGCTACGGGGTGAGGACGATGATGACGACATGGCGATTGCAGTAACACAATCGCCATGACATCGTCGCTGATGTGCTGAAAACAAGGGTGGGGTGAGGCGGTGAAGATAACATTGAGGATGTGATGCGCCGGGGACGACAGCAAAGGGATCACAATGGTGAGGACGAGAGAGGGTGCCAGAAGGGGTGGCAACGATGACACGGGGATCGCGTTATTGTGATTGCCACAACATTGTTGTCGACACCCGAGTACAAGAGGATGAACAGATGAGGGTAAAGGCATGTGGGTGAGGGGGTGAGGAAGGGGCACACGCGGGTGGTCGCGACGTAGACATCACGTCCTGAGGCAAGGCAAAGCGAATGTGGGGGAGGGGAGAGGGGAGGACATGGGTGATCGCAACGACGACGACGTCGCGACTCAAGGATGCAGGTGGGGGCAAGTGCAAAGGCCAAGGGCAGGGCGACGAGGACAAGACAGGCTTCAACCCGTAGCCGATTCGGTTAAGCCCAAGCCGAGGTGCACTGCCATTCTCTTTCGTGACATAATACGCTTTCCGTGTCTGTGCTTAGTTTGACTTGTTGGCAGTGTCCGAGCATGACAAGCCCCGTCAGTGGAAGGTTCATGTTGGTCACAAATATGATCAAAGTCTCCTGACGTCGACGCAAATACATAATTGACATCGGACCTATTCTCCAGAGGTCTGGGGTGCTGGTTGACGATGACCTCGCCCCTCTGACTCGGGATGATGTTGGAGGCGGTAAACGGAGTCTTTATTCTGCCTGTTAGAGATTGGAGATATTGTGACCGATGAGTAAGACGTTTTGTTACCGTGCGGGTCGTACCAGCCTGAGTGTGACCCTTTTGTATACTAGTGTGTATTGATGGGCCATCGTGTATCACTCGCCGTCTTGCCGTTTTCTGATGGGATCGTGGATGCAATGTCTGTGACTTGACCGTCGTTGAAGGCAGGATAGCTCACACTCGACAAATCCATGTCGACCGAGAGGGTGACGAGCAAGCTCAAGCTATAGAACACAATGGGCTGCCAACCCACGCTTGCCGCAGAGGCTTAAATTATTCCCGGTGCTTGTGAAGGATAAATAGGTAGTTACTAAGGACATTTGACTGATCTAGATGAACTCGGCTTAGGTCATGGGAATTTGGTATGTAATTTGGCCAACGAGCGCTAGCGTCTACTGAATCTCACCTGCACTGCTGACTCAATCGCCTCCTCATTACTTTCTCATCGTTTCAATCATGGATGGGATATCAGGGGCTGTGGCCGTCTTAGGACTAGTCCAAGCCGTGACACAAGTTACCACTGCGCTCGGTCGATACGTGTCTCGCGTCAAGGAAGCAGAATCCTCCCGAGCGAAGCTTCTCGATCAAATTAGATTGATCTCTGCTGCAGAGAAAGCGATAGAGAGGGTAGTGCGGGATTCTTCGTGTTCATCCCGTGCGCCGGAACTACAGTCCCTGATACACGAGTGGTTCAAAGATGATGGCCCTCCAACGAGATGCAAGATAGAGCTTGAGGCGCTACTGAGTTGGCTCGAAGGCCAGGCCGAAAATAACAAGTACAAAAGATGGGCAAAGAGGATCGTCTGGCCTGCCAAGGAAGACAAGATACAGGCAACGATACGAGTATTCGAAGGATATATGCCCTACTTTTATGGCATTCTATCACTCGAAACCTTGTGAGCGCGTAGTAGTCGAGAATGCGACGCCACTGATACCGTCACTAGCAACATTGTCGAAAGCATAGCCACAAGATACCAGCATACTGAGTTTGCTGCTGCGAAATGTAAGGCTTATATCATCGGCTCGAGTGGTTTTGTTAGGATTTCTTGAAGCTTACGTCTCGTTCAGCTGAGCTGTTGTCGTGGTTGGATGGCTTCGACTGTACGAATAAGCATGAATCTACTCTCCGACAGCGACAGCAAACGACTAGTAACTGGCTGCTCAAGGAACAGCTGTACATTGACTGGCGTACAGGACCTACAAAGTTCATTTGGTTGCATGGGAAAGGTATGTGTTGCCTCATCATCGGAACAACACGTCTCACTCCTCCCTCAGCGGGCGCTGGGAAATCTGTATTAGCGTACGTAGCCAGTGTATGTTTCCACATGTCACCCTATCATATCTCGCAGATCTGTGATCATTGACGACCTTTCGAATGGAATGGCAGACAACGAGACACTGGCGTATTTCTACTGCGACTTCCGAAACATCCATTGTACAAGTGCCATAGAAGTGCTGCGTTCACTGGTCAAGCAATTACTGTGGAGCTCAAAGAGGGATTGGTTGTCCTTGTTTTCCGATTTGTTGTCACGAAAAACAAGAGGCGCTGGGCCACCAACTGATCTTGACATACTATTAGGCGTCCTAAAACGTGCTGCGGAGCTGCACGAGGCTCCAATTATTGTGATCGATGCGCTGGACGAGTGCGAGGACCTACCGAGTTTGCTCAATAAAGTGGCGAAACTGGCACATGGACACTGTCGTTTACTCGTGACGAGTCGCACGATCCATAGTGTCCGAATCGGTTTTGCAGGTCTACCCTCTGTTAGCCTGGATGAACGATCCAATGAAATACGGGATGACATAGGCTTCCACATCAGGACAGAGCTTGAATCGCGATCTCAGCTCAAAATTCTCATGGGGGGCCTGAAGGATGAAATCCAAGCCGTGTTAATGAAGAAGGCTGATGGCATGTATGTCGTCCCATCTCTTGGTCCATGGACTCCTCTGATCCAAGTGTCGAATCCATGTAGGTTCCGGTGGGTGCAGTGCCAACTGGACCGACTTAACGAATGCTACTCCATCGGGGACGTTCGTGAGGTCCTAGATACGCTCCCAGTTACACTCTATGAAACTTACGGCCAGATGTTACGCGCGATCGACAAGAAGCCGTTTGGCCCCCGTAGAGCACACAGAGCCCTCACGTGGCTCGTCGCAGCATTGGAGCCTCTCACACTCTCCCAACTTGCAGAGGCGATATCGATCGAACGTGATAGGCCAGCGTGGGATCCTCTCAACGCGCCAATGCATGAGAACGTCATACTGGATATCCTCGGAAGCCTTGTCACCGTCAATGATGACAAAATCACACTGTCACACTACAGTGTAAAGGTATGTCCAAGATCTATACAAATTTTCAGGACTAACATACCTTGTTAGGAGTATTTGACATCGGATACCATCGTGCCCGACGCCTACTCCGTTCATCGGCCCACCGCATCACTCGAGCTCGCCACAATTTCAATCTTTTCCCTCATCCTCTTCAGTGATAAATTCGAGACCACAGTGAAAGATAGGAAGAACCTTCTGCATCTGTATGCGGCTCACCATGGTCTTAGACACCTCGCGGACTGCCCCTCCGAGCAAAATGAGTCTCTTGTGAAACATTTGTTGACGCTCCAAGGGCTCATCCACACGTGTCGCCCTAAATACGAGTGCTATCCGCAATTTGGTGGATGGATTCCAGTAATGCCACAGCCAGCGCTCTATATCATCATTCGCTTCGGGAACTCGAGCTTATTGCATCATTACCTTGATCGCTACCACCTTCGAGCCGTGGAAGAAAACAATCCTCTTGTCTTTGCCGCGCTATGGAGTGATATCCCTCGCGTCCAACTTCTCCTGAGCAAGGGTTTTGATACAAATTTGGAAGGCACTATCTGCACCAATGACCGTGTACGGAAGATGACGCCGCTGGCGGCCGCCGCACGAAATCACACACCCGAAAGCCAGGAAAGCCTTATCAAGCTCTTGTTACAAAGTGGGTGTATCGTCTCGGCGGATGCTATTCATTCCGTTCTCTCGTGCGACTTGGGTACTCGTTGCAAACCCGCCGTTGTCCGCATCCTCCTTGAACATGGTGCAGATCCCCTATGGTCGAGCACCGACAGAAGATCATGCTTACATCTAGCTCTGGCACAGGGGGTATCTTCCGGTGACAAACTAGAGATCGTTCGGATGTTAATTTCAGCTGGGTGCGATCCTACGGCGCTGGATGATCGTGGTAATTCGCCTTTCCAACTTGCAATCCAAACGTTCTCCATCGAGTTGGTCGCGTGGCTACTTGCTCGTGGTTTTCAGCTACCCTCGGACGCAATCCTCTGTGCGGTTTCCGGCATCTATCCCCATCGTCGCCAAACTTTGCTCTCCATGCTCGAGTTTCTCCTTGAAAACGGTGCTACTGCCGGCATACAAGACATTCACGGCTACAATGCACTTCATCACCTGTCCCATCTAACGCCTTTCTTTGACGGCGAATCACTGGAAAGTGTGGCCCGACTGTTGGTTGAGCATGGGTGCGACATAAATTACCGAAACCACGCGGGAGAAACACCGCTCCATCTAGTTGCTGCTTCCCCCGGGTTCAACTTACATGTCCTCGACCTCTTTCTTTCTCTAGGCGCCGAGCTGCCTGTTGACATTATCAACTATGCGGTACAAGGCTTTCCCTACCGCCCTGTTCCAGGGCAGGAAGAATACGCACTTGCTACACTCTCCTTTCTAGTCGAGAAGCTGGGCGCGAGCTGTCGATCGCGGACAACCGACGGTAACAATGCCTTACATTCCTTTTTGAAATCCTGCTTCAGTCCTGAACAGAAGGACGTTTTGCAGGTGGTGTCGCTGCTCATGGAAAATGGCTGTAATGTACATGCCGCCGCTTCCTCTGGAGAGACGCCACTGCAACTAGCGATCGAACGTGACTGTTCTCCCGTTGTTTTGACACAACTTACCGAGAGTTGCCCCGCTGATTACACCAAATCACACCCCGGTGATACTGAAGGAAATGGTGTTCTCCATCGTCTTTGTAGCGGAGGGAAACCTGGTCGGCTCAAGGAGAAAGTGAAGGCGTTACAGGACGCAGGATACGATTTCGCGACGGATATCAACAGGTTGAACAAAAAAGGATTTACTCCGCTTTGTATCGCCCTCATACGCAGCAGAGCCAAAGACGATCCTGAGGTCATCGCATGTCTGCTCGATCTTGGGGCCAGCTTCCGCCACGTCAACTTCTTACATCTGAAAAGTCTCCAGTGGGCTGAAAATCTACCGTGGCACCATGATGCCACCGACGCACGTCGATGCTGTCTCTCCCGATCCGAAACCACCTTCGATGGTGTCATCCTTGTTGAGCACCTACTCCGAGTTGCATATTGGGGCAGACTCTCTTCCGCCGTCACCAGACCCGTCTTGGATATGGCAGAGTATTGGGCTTGCGTGAAAGTCACCAGGAACAACGTTCCGTACACGACCCGTTATAGCGGCGAGCAAATCGCGTTTCCTATGGTTCCCGGAGGCAATGAATGCTGGATACCTCGCCGAATCATTTTTTCATGCAAAGCGGGTGACTTTGTACCCCGTGAGTACGTATCCTAATTGCGTCGAGTAAAACTGACATGCTGCTCAAAGGTAGTCGGCACAACTTTGCGGATATCCTGGTGCATATTAGACGGCCAGATGCTGTATTCTCCGCCCCTGTCTTTGTCCGACCGTATTGCACTGCTCAAGATCTGCCGAGGATTAGTTTTGATGTATGGGACGAGTTTACCCCTGCCCAAGAGGTGAATGGGAGGCGGCGATTAATGGTTGGTGACTTGGTCCCTGGAGACGTGCTCAGCATGGAGCTCATATGGACCACCAACGATCTGTTTACGCTCGAGTTCTTCCGGATCGAGGTGTACTATTCGCTGAAGTCCTTGCCCAGGCAGCTTCTGCAGACTCGTGAATATGCCGCTTGAACTACAAGGAAGACACTTTTACTCGTCGTCGTTACTATGCATATGTTCCTTCTTGACGCGAGGCACTGTGAATTGGTTCCATAGTGGACGAACGTGGGAATTTGACTGGAAGATCAGCTCGAGTGGACTTTGGAATGGCACACTAATTACGGGGACGTGACTACCGCCTCAACCGCTGCGTCGCTCGTCTTTACCCTGCGTGTCTCACGCGTTCCGGAGTACTTGGCGTCTCCATCGTGAACTGTTCACCCAGGCTATCCAGAATACTACGTATATCTTGAAGCTCGAGTTAACACTGTTCCCGAGGGCATTCGGTTTACTAATACTACAATATTCAACATCTCGCATGGCAGTCACACCACAGGGGCCCTTATCTATTGTGATTTGTTCTTCGATCTTCATTCATTGTCTCAACGTATGATTCGTGCGACACCAGCCGATGCCTTGGATCAGCCCTCGCCATGGGACACGTCTGGGAACGGCGCCGTAACACCATCCAGTGCCAACCCCATCGACGTCACATTTAGGGGAATGCTGATGAGTGAATGAGTTGTTCCTATTTTAAATGCAAGGCCGTACATCGAGACGATCGAGAAGGCTCTAGCCCGACCGAACTACACGGAGGGGTACCGAGGGAGCGATGGTTGGGATGATAGGTACTTCAGGGGTTCGAGTAGAAGGCGCAGGATGCACGGCAAGGGCAAAGTAAACCAAGTGCTGGTCCACGAAAATCGGTTTTCGAAATGCCTGCGGGGACAATGTGACAATGATATTGCCAAAGATGAGAAAGGAAGAGCCCAGATGGACCAACTCGTTTGTACTAGGCCTCGTACCGCAAACCTCTGCAAGAGACTCGAGTAGATTCGGCGGGATTCACAGGGTTTGATCCGGTGGTTTGGGACGCAAAGGTAAGAGCCAGTTGAACCAAGGGTTGCTCGATGAAGGTCAGAGAAACAAGCGGCTCTATCCACCAGTCTGGGAATGCCTGCTAGAACCCCGTCCCACCAATGTCCATGCGGTAATTACCATGGTTTCACGAAAATACATGTTATAAAGGCTTACCAGAAGTGAGCAGATTTCGAAGCCTTGGTCCTTGATTAGGTGAACTTTGCGGACAGAATCCGACAGTGGACTGCTTCCGCCCCGATTGGTTGATCTTTATATTTGCTGCTCGTTATTTATCCATTATCAAGGCAAACTCGGAGACAACGGGTACTTCCAGCGTGTTTAGGCCGTTCCTGCTGAGCAACTCCTGTGAGGGACGCATAGTGAGTCTCATCTTGCAGTCTCAACAGTCTCCCCCAAATTGACTGTGTACCAGTACGCTCTCTCGAGCTCGCTCTTTTGGACCGCCCATGCTCCGCCTTCAGCATCGTAGCAGTGATAGTGAACTCGGTAAGTTTAATCAGGATATCTATTGTCCCAATCAGCCTATGGAGCCAAACAATCTGACCGGACGTCTCTCTACACAGTACCGAAGTTTCGACTCGGGCCAGACAAGCACATTGTTGATTTTAGATCATCTAGTTCCATCGTCTCCGTCTTCGACTACCACCGGTGCCAACTGTTGGATACTCAGTTAAGTCACTAGAGTATCCAACAGTACGCTGAGTGCGAAGTAACCACGTGGTTATGTAACGAGTGGCTGTGTCACCGTACCAGATGGCTGTATCTCGGGTTCTCCGATACCAACAGGATAGACAGAAAAGGGATCGTCCACCCAGTGCACTATTGGTATGTCCGACCGGTTTCCGAGCGAAGTGCCGAGGCTTTGCAACCAATTATGAATAGAGACAAGAGATATTCGGGGGGCCTGAGTGCCGCTGCTTATCTTGTACGAACTAAGATGTGCATATCAGGATATAAGTTGCTTTCCTGTGATGGCGCTGGTGTGCATATTCTGATCGTCTAGTAGGTGAGAAGACCTGCTTTCTACCATATTCTACTTTATTTCGAGAGCCACTAGGCCGGATGCTGTTGTAGTAAAAAATGTGGATGGAAGGGAAAATTGGAGAGGGACAGGGTTTGTGCAGGCTGACGAAGGTGGGAGGCGAGTTTCATTCGTTTACATCGCTGTGATCGGATCAAATTTCCGACCCACATATCGTGGAAACTCAGAAAATATCATCCTCATTGGACGGACACAAATACAGTAGATTGAATGTTCACATCAATCTCGGTTCCAGTGCGCCGGCGTCTATGGTGTCACAGGGCTTCTCGCCTCTTCACTTCTGACCGTCATGGATGGGATATCCGCCGCCGCCGCCGTCATTGGAGTAGTCTCAGCCGCGACGCAGGTCGGTGTCGCTGTCCGTCAATATGCGTCCTGCGTCAAAAAAGCAGAATCCTCTTGTGCAACGCTCCTCGGTCAGATCGATTTGATAATCAAGGCCGAGACAGTCATTGCAAGTATCGTGAAGAAATCGTCCTCTAAGTCCTCTATGCACACACCGCAGCTACAAGGCCTACTAGATGCTTGGCTCAGAGATGATGGACCTCCGGCGGCATGCAAACGGGAACTAGAAGATTTGTTGCGTTGGCTCGAAAAGGAAACGGAAAACTACAAGCACGGAAAGTGAGCAAGGAAGATTGTTTGGCCGATGAAGGAAGACAAGATAAAGACAGTCATACATGCTTTCGAAGGATACATGCCTTATTTTCGTGACATTCTGTCGATCAAGACATTGTAAGTGTTCACTTGTTCACGGATAGGACAGTTCTGATGGTGGGATCAGCAATCTCGTGGAAAGTATGGACACAAAGAACAGATACATGGAACACAAGAGTGCGAAATGTGAGTATTTATATCGAGCGTCCCCGAAGACCAGGAAACTTACGTTCCATGCAGTCAAACTATTAAAATGGTTGGACGGGTTTGATTGTACGAATAAACACGAATCCACTCTCGACCAGCGACAACAGACGACGGGTGACTGGTTGTTCAAGGAAGAGTTATATCTTGACTGGCGCCAGGGCTTGACAGGGTTCATTTGGTTACATGGGAAAGGTAGGTACTTTTCAACATCGGGAATCCACCAGACCCAACGGCTCGTATAGCGGGTGCTGGGAAATCTGTTTTGGTGTATGTGGCTACAATGTTCATTTGCATACTACTCATTCCTGTCTTTCAGGTCTGCGGTCATAGATGAACTTTTGAATGGACTAGCTGAAAACGAGACACTGGCGTATTTCTACTGCGACTTCAGAAATATCCGCTGTGCGAGTACCATGGAGGTACTACGCTCACTACTTAAGCAGTTCCTCTGGCACTCGAAGGGAGATTGGTTAGCTTCGTTCTCCGATCTATCTGCACGCAAAGCACGAGGTGCTGGTCCACCTACCAACCTTGGCACACTACTGGATCTCCTGAAACGTGCCGCAGAGTTGCATGAGAGACCAATCATCGCGGTGGATGCGCTGGACGAGTGTGAGGACCTGGAGAATCTGCTCGATGAATTGGCGAAACTGGTACAAGGACATTGTTGTCTGTTCGTAACTAGCCGAACGATCCATGCCATCCAAATTGCATTTACAGGATCGCCTTCGATCAATTTGGATGATCGGGTCGGTGAGATGCGGAATGACATACACTTCCACATCGAGCAAGAACTTGAATTGCGATCTCGGCTCAAAACCCTTTCTCAGGATCTCAAGGACAAGATCCAATGTGAGTTGATGAAAAAGGCAGATGGCATGTATGTTGTGTGGCCCCAGCGTCCTTTGATCATGCTGACTATTGAAACTGCGTAGGTTTCGATGGGTGCAGTGCCAGTTGGACCGACTCAACGAGTGTTGCTCCCGTGGGCACATTCGCGAGGTCTTAGACACCCTCCCTACGACACTCTATGAAACCTATGACCAGATGTTACGGGCAATTGACAAGAAACCGTTTGGGTCTCATGAAGCCCGCAGGGCCCTTACGTGGCTCGTCACGACACTAGAGCCCCTCAAGCTCTCACAGCTTGCAGATGCATTGTCAATCAACCCCAATAAGCTGGAAAGGGATTTTGTTGGAGCGCTAATGCACGAGACCGTTATACTGGATATCCTTGGCAGCCTTGTCATTGTCGACAAAGATGACATCATCACGTTATCGCACTATAGTGTAAAGGTATGCCCTACAGTGATGGGAAAGGCTTCCGAATAACGTTTCTTGGTAGGAGTACTTGACCTCGAATACCCTCGCACACAGCATCTACTTTGTCCATCGACCGACCACATCACTAGAACTTGCAACAGTGTCGATTTTCTCCCTCCTACTCTTCATTGACAAATACGGGACCACTATGGAAAGTAAACAGTATACTCTGCATTCATACGCAGATATGCATGGTCCTCGACACCTTGCGGACTGCCCCTTTGACCACAACGAATCCCTCATCAAACATCTCTTGACCCTCCAAAGCCATGTCTCCGCTCTCTCTCTCGTCCTTCCGTATCGTTCGCTCGGTTATATTGGCTGGATGCTGTTAACACCGCAACCGACACTATATAATCACTCGGTTTGGGAACGCAAATTTATTGCATCACTATCTTGACCGCCACCCCATTCAAGCCACGGAGGAAGATAATCCCCTAGCATGTGCTGTAATATACAGTGACATCCCTCGTCTTCAAATTCTCCTCGACAAGGGCTTGGATGTCAATCTCGAAGGTCCTGTTTGGCATGATTTAGGAGTCCACAGGATGACACCTCTGACTGCGGCCGCACGAAATAGCACATACAAAAGCCAGGAAAACCTTATCTAGTTACTACTGAAAAATAGATGTGTCGTCCCAAGAGATGCCATTCACTCCATTTTTTCATGCAGGTTAGGGGGTAGTTGTAACCCGGCTGTTGTCCGCATCCTTCTTGAACATGGTGCGGATCCCCAGTGGATGAGCGTTGATAATAGGTCATGCTTGCACTTAGCTCTAACACCATGGGCCCCTTCTGATAACCAATTCGAGCTCGCTCAGACACTGGCTGACGCCGGATGTGATCCCACGGCACCAGATTGCTATGGTGTCTCACCCTTCCAGCTTGCCCTCCAGCGCCGCTCAATCGAGTTGGTCGGCTGGCTGATTCAAAGGGGCTTCCAGCTGCCCTTAGATTCAGTCATCTGTGTCACCCGACAAGTCTTATTTTACCATGACGAAAAGTCACTCCCCTTACTCCAACTTCTCCTTCGACATAATGCTCTTGCTGGCATACAGGATGCTCGTGGATGGAATGCATTCCACCACCTCTCCAAATATCGTCTTAGAAACAGCGAGTCAATGGAAAATGTATTCCACCTCTTAGCTGAGCATGGGTGTGACATAAACCGTCACAATGAAGAAGGAGAAATCCCGTTGCATCTAGCTGCCGCTTCTCGTGGATTTAGCTTGCACGTCCTCGACGTCTTTCTTGCCCATGGTGCTCAACCGCCCGTAGACATTGCTAACTATGCAGTGCAAAGGTTTGGTAACTTTCTGGGGCAAGACAAGCCCGCAGGGTACGCAACTGCAATACTCTCCACCTTAGTCAAGAAACCGGGCATAAGCAATGGACTACAGACTACAAGCAGCAACAACGCATTGCATTGTCTGCTGAAACAGCGTTGTTATGGCAGCTATGAACCCAAACAGATTTCGGAGATGGTGTCGTTCCTCCTGGAAAATGTTGTTGTGCACATACCCCCGACTCGTCTGGAGCAACACCACTACAACTTGCGATCGAAAACGGCTATCCTTCCATCGTTCGGGACATATTAACACAGCGCACCGAACCATACACCACTTATCGCATCGAACCATATCGTGGAGATTCAAACGGGAATGGCGTTCTCCACCGTCTTTGTCACAGGTCTCGAGCCAAAGAGTTCGAGGACAAGGTGATTCTCCTGCGGGAAGCAGGCTACAATTTTGCAGGGGACATCAATAGGCAAAATAAAAACGGATTCACTCCCCTTTGTATCGCCCTCATCCCACAGCGCAGACCCATGGGTGATCCCACAATCATCTCACATCTACTCGACCTCGGAGCCAGCTTCTCGCAGGCCAATTTCCTACACCTGGCAAGCCTCAACTGGGCTTCAAAAATGCCATGGTATCATGACGCCACCGTCGCTCAAACACGCTGTCTCTCCCGTTCCAAAGTTTTGTTTCATCATGTCACCCTCGTCCACCACCTGCTCCGAGTCGCTCACAAGAGCAGAGTCCCCAATGCTGTATCCAGATTGATCGTGGATAAGGCAGAATATTGGGCTTGTGTCAAGATCACCCGAAACAATGTCTTGCTCACAAGTCTTGGACAGGAGAATATTGCATTTCCTGTGGTTCTAGAGGATTCCGGATGCTGGATCCCTCGCCGTGTCGTGTTTGCCTGCAAACTTAGTGTACCTGTCTATCGTGAGTACATGCATCATGCTACCACGGCAACTAACACACCACTCGAAGGTTCTCGTCACGAAATCGAATGGATTCTGGTATACGTCACACGGGCCGGGGGTATGTTTGCCGTACCTATCCGTCTTTTTCCACAGTTTTGCGAGGGAGGCCCGCAGAAGACGGTTCTTGATGTATGGGATGAATTCACTCCTGCGCTTCAGCGAAACGGAAGACAGAAACTGATGCTTGGGGACTTGATCCCCGGAGATAGACTGAGGATGGACTGCGAGACCAACAACGACTACTCTACACTCGAATTCTTCCAGATCGAGGTATACTTTGCATTGGAGCCACTGAGACAGGCCACATCCGGGGATCCTTGATTGTAAGTAGGAATCCGGTGGCCGTTATGTGCGATTTTTACCATCGCAATTCGAAGGGAATAGGCATGTGGATGATAGGTGACAGTGCTTTGTACTGGAGATGTCAGTATGTATCCAAAGTTTACGATCCAATGATTACTACCCACCGAGCTGAGTCTGCGAACGGGCGCGGGCATCTTGGTGAGACCAATAACCTTTGAACGTTGAACACTTTGAACGACGTGGCAGTGTAGAGGTCGAGGCGCAGTGCCGGTGCTGGTGGCAGTGTGGCTGAGTCAGCGTGTAGAGTCGAGTAGCGGAGTCTGGCTAGTGGTAGGGTCAGGCCTTCCACTACTACCACTCAGGGTCGGTCTCCCCCTTCTGGGCCGCTCCAATGACAAAAAAGAATGATAAATGTAGTACCGTGAGTCATGCGAATGCTGTCGAATGGGCAAAAAATGCCCCTCGCTTCAGATCATCTCCTCCCGAACGTCCGGGTGGTTCGGGGTTGAGCGAGGGTATGTAGTACATAGAAGATCGTTCCGTTCGTCCGCCGACTCGGAACGAAGATTGGCCCGCGTTTACTAGATGCCTGGCGAAAAGAAAGCAAAAACGATGTTTCCCAGTTCAAGTTGGCCTGTGAGAGTCCACCGTCGTAAGCAAGGTTTCGACGCCGGGCCGGATTTCCCGGGCACTATAAAAAGCAAGCCCCTGTGAGCGCAGATAACAGGTGATCTTGACTTGTGCACGGAGTCGTACCGTCTCGATATCATTATCACTGTCACAACTCCTTGATCATGACTGTCCACCAAGACTTTCTGACATACATCCACACCCACCAAGCAAAGTTTGTCCAACGTCTCGCCGAAGCCGTGCAGATAAAGAGGTACACCCTCTCATTCCTGAACGCAGTGTGTCCCATCCATGTCTTTACCCCGCAGTGTCAGCGGCGATGCAGCCTATCGTACCGAGACGATCGCGATGGGACACTGGCTCGAGAACCAGCTCAAGGCGCTCGGCGTGACGACGGCGCTCAAAGATCTCGGACGACAGACGTTGCAGGGTCAACACATTGATTTGCCCCCTGCCATCCTCGGACGGCTGGGCGAAAACCCCGAGAAGAAGACGGTGTTGATCTATGGACACTATGACGTACAGCCCGTGAGTCTGATTCTATACGGCCGACTGGGTTTTGACTCGGATGGGGGGTAGGCACTACAATCGGACGGCTGGGCTACGCATCCGTTCACGCTCGTCGAAAAGGAGGGCAAGATGTATGGCCGCGGATCGACGGACGACAAGGGCCCCATTATGGGCTGGCTAAACGTCCTCGAGGCACACCAGACACTGGGCCTCGAGCTTCCCGTGAACCTCCGGTTCTGCTTCGAAGGCATGGAGGAGAGTGGGAGCGAGGGTTTGGATGCGTTGATTGAGAAGGAGGTGGCTGAGGGCGAGTGGTTCAAGGGCGTCGATTGCGTTTGCATCGTGCGTCATCTTTTTTCTGCCCCTCGACCCTTGCATGCCGTTTACTTTCTGCCTTGGATCTGATCTGTTTGTTGATGACGTGCTTAGTCGGACAATTACTGGTTGAACACTCGCACGCCAGCGTTGACATACGGTCTTCGTGGGATTGCCTACTTTGCGATCAACGTGTCGGGACCTGGCCAAGACCTGCACTCTGGGCTGTTTGGACGCATGGTCCACGAGCCGATGACAGATCTGATCAAACTCATGAGCAAACTTGTCGATCACAATGGTCACATCCTCATTCCCGGCATCGAAGCCATGGTACCACCGCCAGACGATAACGAAATGTGTGTCGCCCTTTGCCCTGCGTGTACGTTCTGAGCTCATCGTGGATGCTTTATTTAGCAAACTGTATACCAAGATGGATTACTCCGTTGCGGACGTTGCAGAAGCAGCCGGTGCATCGGTATGAACCATCTTGGTCCTCATGTCTCGGGCTTAGTGTTCGCGATCCCTAGATCGCGTTGTCAGATCACAAGGAATCTGTGATCATGGGCCGTATGCGCAACCCATCGCTCTCCCTCCACGGCATCCAAGGGGCCTTCTCCGAACCAGGCTGCAAGACCGTCATCCCCTCCAAAGTGGCCGGCAAGTTCAGTCTTCGGTACGTATCTGCGATGCTCCATCGATCGATCGTGCTCACGATCGATGTGATACAGCCTCGTCCCACCCCAGACGCCCGAGTCGGTCATCCCGCACGTGACGGCGTACATCGAATCCGAGTTCGCCAAGTTGAATAGCAAGAACAAGATGAGCGTCGAGTACCTCCACGGGGGCAAACCCTGGGTGGCGGACGTCAACCACTGGAACTTTGAAGCCGCCCGACGGGCGATCGAGGTGTGTCGGATGCCCCACTTGCAGAGGGCGGAACTGATCGAGGGCCAGGCGGTGTGGCACAAGTCGCCAGATTACACGCGCGAGGGCGGGTCGATCCCGGTGACGCTCACGTTTGCGGAGAAGCTGGGGGTGAACGTGTTGTTGCTCCCGATGGGACGGGCGGACGACGGGGCGCAGTGCGTGTTGTTGTTGTTGTTGTTGTGGTCGGCCACTCATGGGAGGGTGATGCAGTTCGACGAATGAGAAGATGGACATGTCCAACTTTATCGAAGGGGTACGTATTCCGCGTGGTTCGTGATCGGATGTTGACAGTTTCTAGACCAAGGTGCTCGGGATGTATTTGTACGAGGTTGCCAAGCTGACCGGGGCAGAGTGAATGAGAGAAAGTGACCGATCATGTATTTGTAGTCCCATGTTTGAAATGGTAGTGGGTCACCAACCCATTATGTTATTTTATTTTACATTTTATTTCACATCTACTTCGAACTCAGCGAACGTCACCCTCATACCCACACTCTCTCGCGTGTATCGATACTCGACATCTCTCGTGGCCCGGGACTGGTGACGTCGAGAGGTCGATGGCCATGCCGAACGAGAGCGGGTGGGATCAAGATCCGCCGGTGAGCGACGCCGTCTTTCTCGTGGGCACGACTGATCGTCGTAGGATGCACGAGGGACATATGTGACACGGACGATGGGATCCAAGGACAAGACGGGGGTCGTGCGTGATGATTGGGACGATGACGATGACGACGACGAAACGCCAGCGCCGGTGCCAACAAACGGGCAAGACCAAGCGCGCGAGCCGAACGGGGACGCCCAGACCGACGACAGCAGTCACATCTGGGAAGAAGCGTAAGTCGTCCGCCCCGACGTCGTTCATCCAGGTCGTGACTGCGATTAGGAACAGGCGGGCGCCGATGCCGCAGGTGATCGTCGTGCCTGCGAGCACGAGCCAAAGTGTCCCGGCTGCGGCGCTCCAGCCGACGCTCCAGATCCTCAAACGACCGACGAACGAGGGGGCGTTGTCGCGGGCGTCTTCACCAGGCTCGGGAGGGTCCCCGGCGCACCGGGGTACGCTCGCCGAACGCGAAGCACAGTACCAAGAGGCGCGGAATCGGATATTCGGTGAGCCGGTCGTCGTCGTGCGTGACCCACTCGGGCCTGTGTCTGAGCCGGACGGTGCGGTTGCGGACCGGCCTGCGAAGGGGTTCGGGGAGAGACGGAGGAAGAGATGAAATACATGGTGTTTTGTATTCCTAGTGTGCCATACGATGATATCATGACGTGAACGCAGGAGAATGACCAGCAATGCACGTGACTTGCTGATACCATTTTTTCATCTCTTCCAACGTGTGGGCTCGAAGAAGAAAAGACAAAGAAAAAAAAAAAAAAAAGACTTGTGCGATGGCCAGCGTCACAGTTTTGCCCGCACTCCCGCATACTTGGGCCCCACCCGACGTGTCCGCCCAAACCCTCGCTCGTGAGCACACCGTCCGTATCGCCCCACACCAACTCACCCAGACCTGTCCACAGCCATCGTCCAGCGCAAACTCATCCCCGCTGGATCTGCCTACCTCGCCCACGCGCGCCGCACGTTGCACGACCTCTCGTTTGATGCGTTCGACAAGTTGATCGAGGAGGACCGTCTGCGGATGGAGGCCCTCCGTGCGGAGGGGGCGAATGGGGAGGACGATCTAGGCGTGGGCGACGAACAAGAGTCGCCCGAGTTGCTGTTGCTTGATCCCAAGGAATGGAAGGTCTGTGTCCCTCCCTGCCTTGTTCGCCTCCCCATCGCCTGCATTCCCACTCGCCACGATGCAACGTGGCGTTCACATGCGGCTACTGACAGGCCCGCGTTTAGAAACAGGATCACTACCAGGTCCTTGGGCTCTCTCATCTACGCTACAGGGCCACGCCCGAGCAGATCAAAATTGCCCGTACGCACGCGTTCCCCTCGCCCCACCCGATTCTCACGCCCGCTAGATCGCAAAAAGGTGCTCAAGCACCATCCCGACAAGAAAGCAGGGCTGTCTCACACGACCAACGACGACGCATTTTTCAAGTGTATTCAAAAGGCACACGACGTGCTGACGCACTCTGAACGACGACGCCAGTTTGATTCCGTGGATCCGCATTACCTCGTGCTCGAAGAGGATACCCCGACGGTGGCTGATTTCAAAGGGACGAAAGCGAGCGACGTGGCGCACTTTTTCAAGATGTGGACACCGGTGTACGAGATGGAGGCCCGATTTAGCAAGCGGACGCCGGTGCCGCTGTTGGGGTTGTTTGAGGACTCCAAGGAGCGGGTGGAGTCGTTTTACGACTTTTGGTACAACTTTGATAGCTGGCGGTCGTTTGAGTACCTGGACAAGGAGGTGAACGAGGGGAGCGACAGGTCTGTTGTTGTTTTCATGTGTTGTGCATGTATTGACAGATGGACAGCCGTGATGACAAGCGGTACACGGAGAAGAAGAACAAGTCCGAGCGTGCCCGACGAAAGAAGGAGGACACGGCGCGGTTGCGTAGCCTCGTTGATCTCACGCTGAGTTTGGATCCGCGCATCAAGAGGATCAAACAGGAAGAGAGAGAGGCGAGGGAAGCGAAAAAGAAGAGCAAGGGGACGAACGCAGCTTCGGAGGCGAAAGTGAAAGCAGAAGAAGAGAAACGCCGTGCAGAGGAAGAAGCAAAACAGAAAGAGGAGGAGGACAAGGTCGCACGGGCAGAAGCGAAAAAAGCAAAAGCAGCAGCGGCCAATGCTGCCAAAAAAGCGCGACGACAACAGCGTGCGGCAGAGATGACGTGATATATTTGTACATGTTTGTTTCAAGTGGCCAATTAAAGGGATTGTCTTCTCGTCAACGATCGTCAACACTCGTCTTTCTTTTATTTTCTTTTTCCGTTGCTGTATGGTGTTTAAATACCCTCTCTCGATGTTTTGGTTTTCATAGCCATACGCTCCTCTTTGCGGGCGTCCTTTGCCCGGGATCCCTCTCTCATCTCATCATGGTACGTACCCTCCACCCGAGTTTACCACTACCCACTCATCTTTATTCTACTAGGTTCTCCTCAGCGATAAGAAGTACGCGTGGTACGTCCCCGCTCCCTCCTCCGCGGCTCATCTCATCCCTCGCCGCAGTGAAACGTGCATAAAGGGGCATCGCTCCTCGGCCTGTAAACACACCGATCGTCCCTTGTTCGAAATAAAGAAAAAGGGTCGTCCGGTGACGCAGTGTGAACACTGCAGAGAACTCCGTAAAACTAAACAAGTCCATGTGAAATGTCTCTGTGGTGTCCAAGATTCTTCCATCCCCGTCCCAGATCTGTCCCACTCTAAAAAAGGTCCATCCCCATCCACTCCCCTTGCCCGCCTATCCTCACCCTCCCCAGGGGCAACAAAGCTGCCGACTGTCGCTGCGTTTCCAAACGGTCTTCCCGAAGACCTGGAAGCTATCGCTGTACTGCCCGCAGTGTCGGACGGATCAGTCGATTCGGACCATAGCGGTAGGCTCGACACGCCATCCTTTGCCCACCCCCATCTACAGTATTGACTTTTCACAAGGTGAAACGTCTCCTAGCGCCTGTAGATGTTCCAAGGGTGAACAGTGCGACTGCTGCATCCTCCGCAAGCCTCCCGGCAGGCGTCGCCCTTCCTTTCACCACCAGGACGTCGTCAAGGCGGAGAAACATCATCACACACACCACCCCCACCCCCACCCCCACCATGCAGATCCATCCCATGGTGCCAAGGATCCCCCCTCACTCTCCCTCATCCCCCTCT
>JBBPJV010000114.1:0-43523 GCA_038088915.1 Sutorius aff. eximius
TGTAAAATAAAATAAATTGAAACGACCCGAATAATAATCGTACAAACGAAACGGTGACGATTAATCGCAACGTGTGCCAGACACGACGCTGCAATGCCAGCACCACGGGATAAGGGCTAACCTTGAGGTGGGCGTATTGTGCTCGACGGTCGTGAAATAGTATCAGTGGTTCAAGTTCAATGGCCGGCAGGGAACGCAGTGTGGGTAGGGACGAGGGAAGGGGGTGATGGTGGTTCAGGTTCAAGAGAGGTACGACAACTTCGGCAGTTACCCAGCCCAAGGCACTTGCCGTGACAACCCCCAAAAAAGCAGTGCGCTCTCAGCTGCGCGCCTGGCGTGGCAGTGGACTCTGTGACCCTCTCTCCTCCCTCCTAGACAATATGCTTTCCTTCCTCGACACGCTTTGGCTGGTGGTATCGCTTGCAATCTCGCTGGCGGTCCTGGTACCCCTTGGCGGCGCGCTCGTCAGGTTTAGAGCTCACTACAACCCAAAGGGTCTTCAACTCGACCCAGAGGGTGGTGTACAACCGCACACGGGTCCAGTTATTACTTCCTTCTTTGCTATGTTAGTGAGGGTTTACAGAATTGAGGTATGTTCCGCTGCGTTGCTCCGATATTCGTGTATCATAGTAAATCTATCACCTACAGGGATGGCCGGGATTGTATAAGGGACTCAGTGTGTCTACTTCTTAGCGAACTGCGAGGAACTACTGACAGTACATTAGTGCCCACCCTTTTGTCGACCGTGGTCGTTACTATATTCCTGTTGGTCTTCCTCAGTGACAGTAACCTCCGCCACGGGACCTACAGTAGCCCATCTGCCGGCGTCTTTGGAACGCTGGCTTACAGTCTCTTCGCCATGTTGATTGCTTTGCCTCAAACCATCATAACCGATCGGTACACAGCTTCTCCCCTTGCGTAGCGCGGAGACTCACACTGTAACAGGGCGATCACCACGCCGCACAAGCTACCTTACTTTGATGCTATTTATTCCTTGCGTATTCTGTTGACACCCACTGAACGTCGACGCCCATGGATTCTGTATCTGACGCCTGGCCTCCTCGCAGCCAAGACCTCGCACATTGCATACATTGTTCTCGGGCTCAGAACCATCCGACATTTGCTCCTTCCTGGGCTTTCCCAACCTGGCATACCCTCTGTAGAAGACATCCCTGTAGTCAGACTGGCCATATTCTTTGTCCTCGCAGCAGCTAGCACAGCTGTCCTCACCCCTCTCGAAGTCATTGCCATTAGGCTCGCCATCCAGCGAAATCATGCCGCACCTGAATTCAACTCGGTTTCCCAGGAAGAAGGCGATACAGAAGAGACGCTGGAATACGCTGGAGCGGATGAGGACGTTATTGGGTACGTGATCAAACGTCAAGGACTATCGAGCACTGAACTCGAATCTGATAGTCTGAGAACTGAGCGAGAACCTTACATTGGCCTGGTTGACTGCGCAAAGAGGATTATCGACGAGGAAGGTTGGAGTGCTTTGTGTCGTGCCTGGTGGCTGACGATGTTGGGTTGCCTTTTCGGTGCATTTTCTTGACAGGCGTTGTCAAATCTTGGCAACATAACGGGTGTATTCTGCATTGTGGCCCTTGCGACGCAAATATGTTCCAACTAAGCATACCGACCTCCGGGTTCGACCCGATTGCATGAGCCGTTTCCGATGAGACATTGGGCCGAGTGGGGGTACCAAACGTCGTTTCTATTGCCATCTGATTCAAAGTGCAGTGCAATCAACGAAAATAATCTGGCGGCCAAAAAGTACCATCCTGAAAACCAACATGTTAGCGTGGTACTCTACCAATGCACCCCACTTTAAAGGAATATGTTTGAGCGCTTCCCAGTCAAACAAGTCGAAAGGGAGAAAAAAATACCTATCAATCTTCGTACTCTACATGCACATATCGAAGGGCTGTGTGATTCTTGAAGCTTGAGCGACTGCCATTGGATGATTGCCAGTGCACGGCACATGTTACGTCGAATTAGCTGGTTCGCTCTTCCCCCAGTACCTACGCCACTGTCAAAAGTGGTGGTTGACGTCGCCCGTCATGCCATCCACGCTATCTCATCAAGCATGCACTGCCTTTCTGGACCGCTTGAAGCAGGTATGTCGTTAGTGCGTCTTCCTTATTTTGACCCACCACGGTATTCCATCATTACACTGATCCAGGCCCCCTCTATTGTACTACAGCATCTCCAGATTAGCAACCATTTCTTCTGCACGGTCACTTGGCGAACTGGGAGTCTTCGCCCCGATGCGCCACTTATGCGGTCTCTCCGGTATCGCTGTGCTCTTAGTCACTTTCCAGTATTCTCACCGAGTATCTGCCCGGCTGCCAAGTATCACCATCGCCACGAGATTTGTCTTAGCCATCACCAATGAACTGGGAACGTCAGCATGCCCTTCACTGGTCCATTGGCAGTAATTTGATATTTCTCCGAGTCCGTCCCAAATTCAAGCCCCTCGGACAACAAGGGCTCTTGGCATGGAAGAACAATCACCGTGCTTTGCTTCAACGCTTGTCCGTTCTCCGCGTATTTTATCAATGTTCATCGTAACCGGCGCCCGCCCGCTACTTCGTATCTCATCCCCGGCGGTCTCCCGGAGTAGCGGCAAATCCCGGATGTCGTATACGTCATTCTTGGACGGAAGAATGTCCGCCGATTCCTCCCACCTTGCCCTCTCAAGTCGTGCGAAGAAGACGTAGCTACACTGTCCACTCGCGCTGGCTAATATAACCGCCCAAAGTCATTACCATTTTTCACATGATTTCTCAGGGAGGCGAAGCAAACGAAGCACCAGGATATGCCGTTAAAAGGCTATCAAGCAACGTTCTCAAGGCCTGCACACGCTCGAAATCCGCAAGCGGTTGTTTGACGACTTGCCCGGGGTGCATGTTCAAGCAGCTCAGACCGGATTTCCAGATGTTATCGATCTGAATCAACGAGTCTGACAAATTCTAGTGAGGTGCTCCAGGGTTGGGTGAGACCCCTGTCTTCGTATCAGGAACGTGTTTCTTTCGGTCATTTTATGGAGTAAGAGAAAGCTTGTCCAGCAAGGCGGGCTTGAATTATCCAGCCCTGACCTCAAACCTGATTCAGATAGTCTAGGATCGGCTGCATACCCTAGTTTATACAACTGGGGTAGAGAGCAACTATCTCCTCGGGGGGGCAGGGGGGGCTCTTAGACTTGCCATGGCAATGTGAAGATTCTTCTGTACCATTGTTTTTTTTTACGACCTCGTGGAAATGTCCGGTTCCATGGTCGCCTCCCATTGCGAGGGTGTGAGGATTCTCGGTGCAAGAAATCCTCATTCAGACACGAAACAAGATCGAGTTCTCATGCTTACATTAATTTCTCCTTGATTAGAATTTAGCGACAGTGCTATAACGTATATTACCCTGTCCCATCCCCTGCTTTCTGAGTAGAAATAGGCACACCGTGTGTAGTTGTCGAGGTGATACCGTTTTGAAGCGACTGCCCCGCTGCGGGCTCCGTACTCATGGTACTAGCTTGTCCCGTTCCCGCTCCCCGCGACATCAATGAGTTCAGCAATATTGCTAACCCGCTCATCTGCGCCGACTGGAGGAGTGAAACATTGATCTCCAGACTCAACATCGTGCCATTGGACGTCGACCCTTTGAGAACTGCGGCTGGTTGGGGTTGATCCGGAGGTGGTACGGATGCTGCTGGAACAGGTACTATTCCGAGTGCGTGCAAAGCTGACAGGGAAGTGACCGGCAGTTGCACAGGTATAGGGCTCGTCGATGGGGTGTAGGTGGCAGCGGTCGTCTGAGAAGAGGCTGGTGGGATGGGATAGAATGCAGACGTGCCTTGCGCGGCGGTGGTGTACTGCTGCGTGTAAGCATATGCATATGAGCGGTAGTATGGGGAGGGTGTCGTTTGAGTGTAGTACGTGGGTCGAAATGTCGTGACAATTGGATGTGCAGATGTGGTAGCTGACGCAGCCCGTTTTTCGCGTTGTATTGCGTCAAGCTCGTTCCTTGCATTCCGTAAATCGGAGCTAACTGCCGCGGTTTCGGACCTCTCGACCTCAAGAATCGACTGTGCGAGGACGTATGCTTGAACATCGGGAGAGGGACGCTGTGACCCATATGGAAGCATGAGGAAATGTACGAAAGGTTGTTTGCTCACTGTCCCCATCCTTATTTTAACGTAGTAAAGTCGGTCCTCAAGCCTTTTAAGCCGCCTGTGGCAGTCTAGTGCGAACCGCGTATCTGAAGATTAGCGATATCAGAGTTGTCAACTAAGTCGACAAGCTTTGTCTTACCCTTAATTTCCTGTCGGGTTTCATGGTGGTCGGCCCTTTGTTTACCTTTTAAGCGCTTACGAGTCAGGAGCGGATTCAAGTCCTCGTCTGGTTGCTGGAAGACATGATATGGCAAAAGCTTGTTGACCGCATCGGGTACGTCCGTGAAAGGTGTATCAACATCCGGATGCAAGACTGCAGCATGATCAGCCGCAAGACAGGCTGCGAAGCTAGGCATAGATCAACGAAAGTTTAATCATTGCAAGTTCTCCACGCACCCCTCCGCAGTTTGGTGGATGACTTGAAGCTCCTCCTTCGACCTATCTTTCGGATACACAACTAGATTGGCATGCAGAGCATCAGGGGAAGCAAGCGAAGGGGTAGATTTTGTGGACGATGGTCCTGCGACTGTGGATTGACCAGAATTGAAGGAGTTCTGTGAAGTATGGGTGATAGATGAGGATGAAGGACCGATTGATGGCTGTTGTACGGGTTTTAGAGGAAAGCTTTGGACAGAAAATGAGCCTTGCGGATTGAACATTTTCCTTGACTCTGTTATGTTTGGTAAGCTTTGCCTGGTAACAATCCCCGTGACCGCGTGAATGGCGCCCGCTATCTCTTCGTTTAGGGCTGGCTTTATCATTACGATCCCCCCGCAGCAGGAGGTCGGAGCAGTAGTACAGACTTCAATTTTTTAAGCCAATCTGCCGCTTGAGTAACCTCCTCAGCATTGCTGCTTGCAACCCGCTCTAGGTATTCCTTCGCCAACGACAGATCGCCCCCAGCAGTCACTATCTGGTAACGTGCGGCATAGATGCTCGACTTGGCGTAGTCCTGCACTGGGCGCTCTGTGCAGCGTGAGCAAAACGTCATCTAGCAGAATATTCATGCACCTTCCGCGCGACAGATCTCGACCACCCGCCGGTGGTACCCGACGGCTTCTGCGGGCTCATCCAACTCCTCGTACAGCCTCGCCAGCTTCAAATTTATAGTCGTTTCTCGTGCATCAGCGCCGAGGAGCGCACGCTTAAGGCATTCCACAGCATCTCTCGTTCTATAGAAAAACATCAGCATGTGTCGTACTCCACGTAAACATAGTCTTTACCTCCCAATTTCTTCGTAGCAAGACGCTTGGGCTTGCCAGAGGCGTACGTCATATGGGCTGTGACGGGTGAGGTCACGGTGACAAAGCGCGTCGACAAGTGCTCACCGTAGGGCCGTGGCTCGCTGGTAGTAGTAGAGGGCATACTGGTGCATGCTCAGTAGTTCATAGGCCTGACCGAGGCCATACCACGCTCTGTAATCCTTCCGGTTGACATCTGCAAGACGCACGATAGGTGTCACTTTGTTTGAAAGATGCCAACACTTACCGACTGCACGTCGATATGCCTCAATTGCGGCGTGTGAATTTTTCATTTCAACATATTCGTGACCCATGAGTGTCCAAGCTGACAGATACGTCCGATCCAGTTCAGTTGCGCGTCTGAAATATTTTACTGCCTTCTCGTGCTCGGCACGAAGTGAATAATGATTCCCTAAGAAAGACTCATCGTTCCTTGGCCCAGGCTGGCGGTGAGAAAAAAGCACTAACCAACCAGGCAACATACTTCAGGTCGATCTTTGTCAAGTTCGAGGAATTCGTGAGCAAGACGAGAAAGTTTTAAACGATTTTCGGTTACGTAGAGAATGTTTGAGTACACGTCGATATCGTCGATTCGGTACGGGGCGGCAGCAAGAATTTTTTCGAACTGCTTCTCCGCCTGTCCAAAGTCTTTGGACAGCTTTGAATGAGCTGATCGCCATGCAACAGTAAAGACAATCTGCTGACCGTGCAAGTGGTACAACACGCAGGCGCGCAGACTCATCACCCATGGACTTCCTCGGAAGAAGTCCTCACCCAGGAAACGATCGCACATTAACAGCTCGTTCTCGGTTGGGCTGTTCAGTTCATTCAGCGTTTTGATTTGGAAAAATTGCACGAGAGGGTGGCTTGGAGGCAGAGGGAGGAGCGGTAGCAAAGATGACAACTAAACAAATCAGTAGTGCCCATAGACAGTGGTTGAATGGGTTAACCTCTTCTCCGTCTCCGATACACCGTCCTAGTAGGGCCCATGCGGACCAATTCCATGGATACCCGCCGATCGATAAGATGATGCTTTCGATCGCTTCTTCTCTTCTATCAAGACGCGAGAGAAAGAGGCCTTTCCTGTCGAATTACAGACATGAAACTGGCCGCAAAGGCATCAAAAAGGTAGCCCATACAGGAACAGTAACCAGGGGTCAGCTGCATTCTTAACGGCCTCGAGATGATACAACATCGATCGGTTGAAGGGGACGGGAGGATGTCCTCGAATGTCTGCGGGCGAGAAAGTCAGCAAGCGATATGTTGACCGCACTCGACTTACTGTAGTGTTTATACCAGTCTCTCTCTGTCTTCTTCTCACTGATCTTCATTCAGCATCACTCGTCAGTTTGAGGCAGAGACGTTACTTGCACCTACCAAAAACTGGCAATAGATGGATAGAAACTGCGCTTTGGCACTTTGACAATTGTGCAGCACGTGTACTGCTCTGTTCAGGTCTTTGGACGTGACATACGAATGGGCTGCGAGAAGAATAGCTTCCTCTGCCTGCTCAAGGTCGGCCTCGCGTTCTTGATTCGCGGTTGATTCAGGGGAAGTTTCGTGGCCCCCAGACTCATGGGTTGATCCAGCAGTTTGAGCAAGGGACGCGGCAAATGCAAATGAGGGGCGAGACGAGAACGGGCGTGCGGGCGTTGAGGTCGAGAATCCGGGTCTTGAATCAGTGACAGGTATATCCCGTTTGTGTTGTGGTATCGAAAGATAAAGTTCGGCGGACCTAATACAAGATGTGCTTTCAATGTCAGGCTCGTACGATGGAGTGCAGCGATATACCATTTACCAGCAACAACGAGACCCCGTTCTGAGCAGTCTTTGATCGAGTTCCACAATTCGCGTACTAGCTGTGGATCCATGTCGCGGACGACGCCAGACCGAGGAGAGTGATCTGCAGTGGCACACGGCGGTGTCCCCTGGCGTGTTTGCGGCACGTTCCCACCATTCGCCTCTCTGAAACGTGGGGTTCGTCCTCTCAGTCTGCTTTATTATAGCATCGTCAGACCCAACGACGTCTATCTAGCTTTACGATCTAAAACCATTAGGGCATGTTCCTCCAAACTGTGACAGTCCTCATTCTTCTGCTACTGACCAGAGCATACGTGGTATTGTCTAAACCATCGTCGCCACAAAAGAGAAAAGATGGCGAGAGATGTGCCTTGGCTGTTTTCCTCGGTTCAGGTTCTTGCGATAATTCTGTCACTTCGGCATTTTTCACCAACTGATGCGAATTCTAGGTGGGCATACTGGCGAGGCGTTGATGCTGACTTCAAGCTTGGACTTCTCTCGCTATTCACCACGGATCTATATTGTTAGCGATGGCGACACGCTAAGTGCGAGTAAGGCTATCTCTTTGGAACATTCCAAGGCTTCCTCCAGTCCTCTTATCGCCGTCAGCCCACGTTTCATCCGGTTCAATTCATGGCAGCGTCCTCATAACATTTTTAGAGAGCCGAAAGCCGCGAGGACTACAAGATTTTGGTAATTCCTCGCGCCCGACGTGTCCACCAACCCTTTTGGACCGTTCTTCCTACATTTATGCATTCCGTCTGGGCCTGCATATATCTAGTAATTATGGCACCCCTACTCAAGAAAGACTCAACGAGGACTCCCTTTGCCGACATGTTGATACTAAATGGCCCTGGAACGTGTGTGACTCTTTGTGTTGCCATCATGGTCAACAAGGTGAGTATTTCGCACATGTCAAGCGAGTACCCTTGGACACTCGCAACTATGATACGCTCTGGTCCAGCTACTCGGTTTGCCACATCCGAAAATAATATATGTAGAATCGTATGCACGCGTGCGATCCCTCTCTTTATCTGGGAAAATTCTGCGCCACCTTGTCGATCGGTGTGTTCGCGGGTTAAGTTACCTCCGAATCCCACTAATCCTTTACCAGATTCTTTGTTCAATGGCCAAGTTTGTTGTCAGGTAGTGGCCAAGAGGAGTGCTGCGGATGTTTGGTTTGATGCAATGGTGCTCATACTGACGAGTATTATCTGTTGCTTGGCAACGGCATTCACCCAGAGAGTGAGCTCGTCTAATCTGTCACTGATCAGCTTACAACATGAAACTATTCATTAGAATCTCTACTGTCAATATTGCCGTCCCACATAGTAACTTGGCACAAATTTCCGTCGATGCCAACTTGGGGCTGGGTAACCCTGAGTCGATACACGACTTGATTTTGGAAGTCATGCTTGTACACCATATCGCAAGCTTGTATGTTCAACATGCATCAACCTTCACTTCCGCGTCCAGCGGTCTTCTCCACTGTTTCCCCCCCTTCTGGGACTTGCACTTCGGCCCCTCCCACCCTCCCGCTTGCTGGGCTCCCATCCGCCACCGCCACCCTCATGCTTCTGAGGGTTCAGCCGTCTCTCCAGTCTCTGTCCTGCGCGTAGGGACGACACGAGGTCTTTGGAGGCAAGCCGTAGGTGCATGAAGTTGCAAAAGCCTCCCCGGTTGCATTCTCCGTTTTCGTTTTGTCGACAGCAGGCTTCCCTAAAATCTGTGACGGGGGAAAGCTCTGCGTACAGTGGACGACCTTTGTCGAGGAGTGTCGGCGTAATATAGAAAGCGCTAGATAAGTCACACACCTGCGTACCATCGGTCATTCAAGTTATCGACGGCGGCTTGGGCCTCAGTTTCCCATTCATACCGTGCATACACGTTTCCAATCAGATGGTCCCCAACGTTGTCGCATACCTGGGGAGGATCAGTCTCAGTGGGTGGAAAGAATTCAAACTGGCGACTCACATGTAGCTCGAGCAAGTGTCCAAACTTGGCCAACTCGCAATAGAGGTCCTCGTACACTGCATCGAAACCTTCTTGTAACTCCTGCTCCGACAGTTTACAGACAGGATCGTGAGCGGGATTGTGATAGACATTGGGCAGTAAGATTGTCTGAGAAAATGGGGGTCTGATGTGCTTTCGCGAACACCTATCCCCGTGTCTACAGGCACCAATCTAAAGAATATGAGTGCCAGGCAAAAGATGGTGAAGAGTTGATGGACAGACCTTGTAGTAGAAGGAGCAATTGACACGGTCCTGCTCCGTTCCAAAGATGTTGGCCTACACAAAAATGAGAGGGTAGTTCATGGAGTAAAAATGGTGGATAGACACACCAAATGAGAAGCCATCCAAGTGAATAATTTCTCGAGGGAACTGGCACCAACCTGGAACTGGTCAGCGTAGAGTCCCAAGAAAGTTACTAAGCCCGCGGGATCGGAGTTTGAAAATTCTGATTGTAACACAACTCGTTCGACAACCGTCGAGTACCTTGGCCAAGAGACCCTTGTATGTCTAGAAAATACGCGTTTTCCAGAACGTGGAGATGATATTTTCTCACACAACGCGGCAGCAGAGTCAATTGACCTGTCCACAGTCTTGTTTCCGTGTGGTACAGCATAACTTGTTCATGTACTTGCCAGCAGAAAATACTCGTGCCCACGAAACCGGACATTCCCGCGCGAAGAGGTCAGCTTCTCCTGCCAAGGTCGCGCGCCGACTTTACGGGATTTATCGCCTTGCACGTAGCTGCCCTACGAGGGTCTTCGCTCCAGGGAGGTGATCATAGGCTTGTCAAAGACGGTTGGCTGCTTCCCCCGCACGGCCTAGGGGGCTCCGGGATCTCTAGTGCTCACGTAACTTTCCAGTACACCCTCCAGCGGTGACGACTCGAGATGTCTAATTATAATTTCCACTCTGGCCAGTCAAGTCTCCATCGCTCCTCGCCCTCCGCATTGGGGGCATTTTGGTAGTATCTCGACAAGCTCGCGGACACATCTCAGATTTCCATGTATAAAAGCATGAGCATGTCAACGCCGCCTCCGCTTTTCATGAAATTGACAAGCTTGGCAACCGCACGTTCAAGGTTAACCCCATTGTACACAGCGGCGGCCGAGGGATGGAGAAACAGCCATTGTGGGAGGAAACAGATTTTGGATTGTGGCAATTTCAGCCAGGTCGTGCGAGATATTCGTCGCCCGGGCAGAACATGGTCATCAAAAGGACCCACCGAATTCATAACGATACCCCCCTGCGAGTGTGCTTCCGCGGTTTCGTCTGGCAAGGATTTATTCGCTTCAGCGTTGATAACCACTCTTAATATGTTATCTCGTGTCGGCTTCGCTGATTCTCAAACGCTCGACTAATGGGCGCCGTCCGCAACAGTCAAGGACCACCAACTCAGGACACCGTCAGAATGAACCGTTGGGCCTGGAAAGTTGCCGATTATTATGATCGGCTATGAAATCGTCAAGCCACGACTTGATGGCGGTAAGTTGGGATATTGTTTGACCACAGCTGCTTGTGTCTGACCCATCCCATTGAAGTTGGCGACTACGCACGTAGACTATTGCCATCAGCGCGCGCAGTCGTCAGGGTTGAGTTTGACAGAAAGGATCAAGCCGTTATCATATTGCAGACTCATTATACGCGAGTCATCAAGAAGCCTGGGATGACCTCCGGCTGATTCATAGCCTATCACTTGTCCGTGGCATTCTGTGTATGGATACCAGACACTTTTGCTTGCTTGCTGACTTGCGAACCACAAAACAAGCATACTCGACGCCTCACCAGGGCGCCCGACAACCTTGGTGGACTGATCCTCCCACGCGTCCTTTGGGTTCGTGTGATCTGATGTTCTGATTCGATGGGGAAGTTGTTCTGGAGTCGTATCTTTCCCTTGGCTCGTTTCCCTTGGATTTGTTGGATCTCCTTGCCCCGTCCCGTGTCTAAACCGGAGATTCCTCCTGGGATTATGATTAGCGCGATTCCAACGTATCGTTCTCTTGGAATGCCAAGACAATGGCTGGTCCTGGCTCTACAAATATCTACCCACCCCGACGCCCTTATGCCAGTCTCAGTCCACTCAGATAACATCCATGTCTACTGAATTCAGGGCTATCCGCAAGAAGCGGACACCTGACGCTACGTCTTCCAACCTTTCCCCTGAAGGCGATCACCGCAAGCGTCGTCGCAACCGTACCACACAATCATGTCTCAATTGCCATACGTCCAAGCGGATGGTGAGACATCTTGATAGAAAGTCCCTGCAGTGACAGATATATCCTTTCAGTGTGATCGAAAGCGTCCCTGCGGGCGCTGTACCCAGCTTGGCCTGGTATGGCACTATGAAACCCACTAGCGAGTTGGCGGGACTGAATACTTTTCGCAGACCGGGCTGTGTGTCTATGAGGTTGACGACCCAAGTCAACGAAGCGATGCCCAAGACGAGGGTTCGCGACTCCGTCAGAGAGTCGCCGAACTAGAAGGTGTCATTCGTGAGGTTGGTTTAGCACTAAATATTTCTGAAGGTTCACTTATTTATTCAAAATTAGCTGAAAAATAAACCTCATCCTCGATGGGCGAAATCGGGCTCCGGTCCAGATGAAGAGTTTGAGAAGTGTCATGCACGCGCTCGGTCCCCTTCTCCTTCGGAGGGTTCCGTCGCGCAAGCTCGACTTCAACCCGATCCATCCCAGGTTTCCTCGGCGAATCTGAATGCAGATGCAATTGAAGGATTTTTGGACAAGCAAACGCCGTCCCTGCTGAACGAGGCACCTCAATCGGACTACCTTTCGCCTTCTCCTTCCTCAGCACCCGGGGGAAATTCGGTACCACTCTCAACTCTACCATATTCACCGTCTTTCGACATCCATTCTCCTGCGAGTGTCCCGTCGACTGGCGTCGTGACTCCGACAGATGACCATTCCCATCTATCAGTTGCGATCGCGGACCACCAATTGAACACTGACATCGACATAGCATCCCTCTTTATGTCATACCCCGAGTTACTGGCTTGCGATGAAAGCCCGGGACACGTTGACAGCGCTCTCCCTGTCAACGTCCACAGTCAACACGCTGATCCTCGTTCAATGAAGTATAACCACGGACACTTTTTGGACGGCCACTGCGGCTGCCTCAACGAAGCCGGAAGCTACAACGTCGTGCTCGAATTATCCCTTCGTTTGCGTAAGGCTGCAGATATTCTCAGCCATTCCGCACACCATCGCTTTGGCAGCGGGTGTCCGCTCAACCGGGGAATAGCAGAGCTAGATGCTTTTGCCACGTAAGTTATTCATCCTCCCCTCTTTTCCATTGGCAGTCCACCCAACGAAACGGTAGGACCGCCCTTGGAAATATAACCACATCTCCCAACGACTTTGGAACGATGCATCTGCGTTCGCGCGCCAACACGGCACCAAGCTGTCCCGTCCCTCAGGCTTTCTCCACGACGTGTGTCCCGACCATCCGAGCGTCCGCTATTTCACCGCCATCCCTCCGTAGCCTTCGACCATGGAACGTCGCCCCGTGTAATTCGGACCCTGCCGTTTTATGTGACGAGTCTTTTATGAGTTGGGAACCACCCCGCCGGGGCTAAATTATACTGAATAAACCTACGCAGTGCTTGAGATACCCTATTTTGTATTACTTTCCTCCTTCCCATGCAGTTGTGGGAATAGGGGGTAGACCAATGGAGCATATTTTGTATTCTATGTTCACACAACACGGGGTGAAACCTCCGCCCATCATAATTACTCACTCATGCTGTCTCGGGGATGGTAATCCACGATTATGAAAGTTCCGGGAAGATGGTGAGTGCCACAAATGTCTTGGCAAATTTGTCGAAGTAGAGTTGCGAACTTGCGAGAGCTGACACCCGTCCGTCGCCAAATCTGTATCCTGGATAGCACGGCAAGAAAACTTCTAGTGGAGTCTGATTTGACGCCGATCAGCAAGTCGGTACGCCATGGAATGCAGTATGATTCCACAAGCACAGTGAACCGGAATAGCCAAGGTTAATCTTTAAATAACATTTGACGCAGTGACTGAACAAAAGGTAGGTGTTGTGAATCCGATGTTACTATCATGAGCAACCCCGCTTAAATTTGGGCTAGTCACCATCTGATGGCTATGTTATCCATTCCCTGGAAAGAGCGGGGCGTCCGTGGAAAGTCTGGAGCCAAATGGTTTCTACTCACACCCGCTCTAGGTTTCGTGGGTACCAGATCGAAGAGATAAAGGTATCTGCCGCAATGATACCTTCGGTTACCGAATGGCGTTAGTAGGCAAATCGTGGCCAGCGCCACACCTGTCACCGATGGCTGCGTAGTGCTGTCTGTCGTTATCAAGAACGTGGTACACCGGGAGTTAGCGTGGTAGGATTTATTAATTGTTATCGGTGGAAACACCGGGACCCCGTCTAGGCAGAGATGGGTACGGGAACGCCCCATTGCAGGCTGAGGGCCTCCGCTGGAGAAAGTTGAATATTGAAGTAGGTGTCGAAGGTGGCAGTGGCGTCCAACGCCGTTGAGGGATCCGAGGATGTTGTACTACTCATCCTGCGCAAGGATCACTCGGCATGGGAACCAGGGCCCAACGTCTTGAGTCACAAGGACCTGACGATGGTGATACCTGTCAAAGCCATTCAGATCTTGGCGAGGGGGGTCTTCGCACTTTTCATAACCCTAAGCAACATCGGATTGGCGGTAGACTTACGGTAAGCCACCAAGTTTGCTTCAGTATATTTTGGCAAGTATGTACCAGACATTTGTTCTTTGAGAGAGCTGCTGATATGCTTTTGTCGTGAGTCACAGGTTCCATCCATTGGCTTGTGGATTTGGACTTCCCCATCCCTGCTGGCCACCCCAAGCGCTCGTGCCACCGCCGGAGTTCGGACTCGTGCTGCCTCCCCAAGCATTCTGAGCGGGACTTGTGCCCCAAGCCGAGCCGCCTCCAGAACCAGCTCCCGGAGTCGCACCCCAAGCGCCGGTGGTTCCGCTACTGTTTTGTGCCGGACTTGTGCCTCCTCCCCAACTCCCAGCACCCCAGCCGCCACCAGCCGCCGGACTAGCATACCCAGCGGCAGAGGTAGCCGAGTTTCCCCATGCTGTAGGTTGATTCCACCCTGCACCAGCACCATTCACCGTTGGATCCATCTCCCCTGACACATCCATCTCCGAGGGTGCCTTAAGGCCAAGAATCAAATTTGCTAGCTTCGTCTGGAGTTCTGCGAGACCCTATAGAATTTCGCTTCAAGCCTTTGTTAGCCTGCTAGCCATAGCTCACATACCTTCATGATCACCTCCTGCGGACCTAAGCTCTCGTCCGTTTCGACCTCGAAATAGAATTTACGCGGTTTTGCATTGAAGTCAAATACCTCGTCATCTCTCGGTGGTTCTTCCTCCTTCGCATTTTCGCCTACAGGCCACTCCGCTCGCGAGTCGGCTTCGTACCAATATGTCGTATGTCTTAGCTTGTTGTAAGGATCGTATTCAAAAGCGACAGCAGAGCATGGCGACCACTTGGCATGTTCTTTTGCTATGCCCTGCCATCATCCTATGTGAGATGCACGTGCCTGATCCAAAGTGCGTACCTTCTTTGCCACGCAACGCAGGCGTAATTCCTGCCCTTTGCGCATCTTACAAATCAAAACCGGAGGCACAGACGGGTCATCTAGCGAGATGGGATGATGAAAAGGACTGTCAACAATGACCAAACGACGCACTCTTCCCCACTGGGTACCCAAAGGTCTCTCCTCGCTTCGTTAGCTCTTCACCCTCCGTTATTATTTCTGACGGTCCGGCGTTCGATGTAAAGTCAACTACGTCAAGCAGATTGCTGGTGACTTCCAAGGTCCGATTGTCGTTGCAAACAACCTCGAGCCTCAGCTCGATCGCACAGTATTTGCATCCCGCCAAACACGTACAGTCCTGAGCTCATCAGAGTCCCTCACGACTGTTATTTCTGGAGTGACAGGACGCCAGACGTACCCTTGTATAGCGCATACCCTCATCGCAATTTGCGCTGTTGAGTGGAATCATACCGAGTCGATGAGCAATGAACTCGTCTGGCAACACCGTGGTGTTGGAGTGAATCTCCACCATATCAATGGCTAATTCAGGTTTCAGTATCGCACATGGATTTTCCGGCACGTACGAACCAATTGTCGGTATGTCTGCTATGACCACTCTGCGAATTGAGTTCGCAAATCTATCACGAATGGTGAGGGTGAATGGATTTGGTCAAGTTGATCCAGGAGGTTGAGCGTACGCCAAGTCGACATTCTCCAGCACAAAGTTCACTCTGTCTCTTTTCAGGTCGCGTATCCGTACGATGGGTTCCGTGTCTTCAAAAGATTGCATGACAAGCAGTTCGAAATGACCAACGAGCCAAAATACTATGACTAGGCAGAGCAGACCGGACCCCAGATACCACACCGACCTAAGACAGTCATCACAGCCTTGCTGTAGTTTTATCCTCCTTCGATTCACGAACGCGGACGACTGCCTTACCCCATGTCTCTCTTCTCTCCAACGCACCCAAACCCTCCATTGCACTAGCTAGCGGATATACCGTCGAATAGACAACAGGTTTAACTTTACCAGACGAGAGCAAACTGAGAACCGATGGGTCAATCACCATGAATACGTGACGGTAAATTACGAACTTTAGCAATTCTTTCCACACGACAGGAATTCGGGAGGGTTCTTTATCTGAAATAGGCGATCGATGCATCATTCAGTTCCTTGGACTTGAAGAGTTCTGCCACGCACATGCATAGAGCCCCCAGTGTAATCCCATAATACTGATATTTTTCAGCAGCACCAAGTTCAAGGGCAGCTAAGGGTCGTGGTGAGTATTGAATAGAAGTTGGCACGGGGATGATATTACATTCTCTATCTGACCCGCCGCAAAACCGATCACCAATGCTCTACCCTTGAACGCTATACATTTCAATGAGTCTAGAAACAGCATCAAACTTTGGTCCCAATGGAGAGTGTAGCTTTACTCGCCTTTTATCCGACCCACAGGATCGTATACGACATCGACACCCCTGCCCCCAGTAATCTGCAGCACTTGCTTTTGCCAGTCCGACGTCGTGTAGTCAACAACGTAGTCCACGTTTCCATATCGCTTGCATATGTCAAGCTTGGTTTGTGAGCCAGCGGCGGCAATAACTTTGGCCCCCAGTACTACGTCTTGTGAGCGGATGGCAGGCTCGAGATGTAGAAAACGCACCTTTAGCCAGTTGCACAGCAACAATCCCAACACCCCCAGCTGCAGCGTTTACAAGGATGGTCTCGCCTGTGAAACCATTCCGAGTCAGCCAGCACTTCCTAGAGACGCACGTTCTGCTTAACCTGGCTTTAGTTCTGCTCGACCTACAAGAGCCTCGTAACTCGTTGGCCAGGTAATATACAGGCCTATGGCATCACCCTGTGAGGGATCGGCACCTCGAGACAAGCTGGACGTACCCGCCCCTTGGTCGAAAGTGAGGTTGTCAGGGAGTGGAATGACTGCCTTCCACTTGACAGCTATGCGGTCCGCAAGTGCGCCTTGTGCACTACCGAACACCCTATCTCCAGGTTTAAAGGGGCATCCGTTTGGGATTTGAGAACTGCTCGCGATCCTGCCGGAGAACTCTGCACCAAGCGTGAACGGAAAAGGTGGTTTCACCTGGTATTTACCCTGCGCCTGCAAGATCTGTCGAGAATGCGTCAAGTCCGATGCGCATACGCATGCGAGGTATGTACGTACATCGAAAAAATTAAGGCCTGCAGAATACACGTCCACAAGGACGTCTTCTTGTCCGGCTACTGGCTCCGGTGCGTCACATGCAAGGGCTAACTTCGAAGGATGCTTCCACTCCTTGACGACATAGGCTCTCATAGCGAGAAGGCACTGTGCGGGCTATTGCTCTGGCTCGGACTTATTCGTCGGGCTCAACTTGATAAACTGCGTCGGAATGAATAACACGATCCCATGGTACAGGAACGTGCGGCAGAGGACCGGTTCCGGAAAGCCGGTCGGTGTGTCTCGACATCCGAGCTCACTGCAGGCTCTGTGACTCGCCGAGATGAATAACACGAGATGCTTAGTTGTGGTAAAGCTATGCGTAATGTAAATACAAATATGATGTTTCTACTACATGACTGGCAGTCGTCTAAACGTGATCCGGACAAGTGTACATATTTATGCGAATCCAAAGCCCTCACCCCCTTCGTTGATTGCCAGCAAGAGCTGTTGTCTCAGCATCTCATAGGAAGAATATTGCGGTAAATCAATTTGATTGAAACCTAACGGATGAACGTCAGAAACTGATTCATCCCGGTTGATCAAAACGCTCACAAGTGTGGGCCTGAGGAAGGCGGTCCGGATCCCCATACGCACGATGAATCGAGAATCTTTGTACTCCTTGTACCCCTTGAAGATCGACGAAACCACTGAGAGGAACACGCGAAGTACCCGTTGCGAAGCTCAACACCTTGGCCCGCTCCTCACGGTTGAACGACTTGAGAGCTCTCCACCACCAGACAATGACAGGGTCCGAACTTGTGTATCCGTTGTATTCCGTGGCGGCTCTCCACTCATCAACGTCAATATCAGGCGTCCCGGAGATCAGTAACTCGAGCTCTTTTTCGTTGAACTGGTGGTGAAATGAGGACATTCCAATGTGCGGAAAAGCGCGACGACTTACAATGGTAATGAGGTCCTTGGGAATGATCTCGTGGAATCCGGCGACCAGATTCTCGATTTGCTCACTGATGGAGGAGTACAGACGGAAATTAGCGGAAAGCTGCACAAACTCTCGCTTGTTTTCTTGTGTGACAGGAATGGATTCTCCTCCAGGTTTGAGGGGGAAAATGCGGTTCCTTCCAAACTACGAGGTTTCAAAGATGAGTGACGTAAAAATTAATGGCCGAGAGTAGTGACGAACCTCGTCAGCTTCAACACTGAATGTCAGCTCCAATGGTGTAGGATCATTTTCCAGAATCCAGCACAATGAATTATAGTACTCTGGATCAACCCACTCGACGTCTCGGTAGTCGACCTGTTTGCCAAGGAGCTGCCGGTATAAGCTCTTCGCGAAGTACGCGTCTAGGAGCCGCCCGTCGTGTATGGCTTTCCCGATGACTCGACCAACGAATTTGAAGAACGATAGATGCTCTGGATTGACCCAGGAATTTTTGTTTGGTTGATACGTCAGCCTGTCGGCAGCGCATGGCTGGAAAAGTGCGTTGTTGGGGTCAAACATCTGGCGCGCAAGGATTTGGAACCATTCTCTCGTGACACCGCCAGCGTCCACGCCTTCTTCGTCGTAAAATCGGACACTAAGTTTGCCGTACTTGATTTGATCGCCTGTCTTTCGTTGGAGGTATTGAAAACTGTCTTCGAATACACGTGCACGGCGAACATTGAGCTGTAGCGTCCCGTGATGCTCGCGTGATGTGGGGCGACGATGAAGCTGTTGTGTGAAGTAGTTCCGTTTGTTATCAAAGTCAAGGACACGTGGATTGTGCACTAGGAGTGAAAATGATCCACTCATGAGTGAGGGATTGTTGCGGACCATCACGTTAAGAATCTTTCTGTGGGCATCGGTGAACGTGACGAAGAGATCTTCCATCGACTCTTTGGCGGTCATCGGTGACCTTGGGGACGCAGAAGCCCTTATCGTCCTTGCCACAGCTCCGGCCGTCGACTTTGGGCCAACATACTTGCATACCACCATCAAAGCTTCGATCAAGGGCAGTAGCACAGTGGCAACATGCTCCATATCAGGCTGGGCCTCGATGGTAGCAAGGCAGTCTCCGAGTCGCCGCCAGAGCGGTGTAAAACGGAACGATTCGTAGATACTCTGCACTTTCTCAGCGTCCTGGCTCTTGCGAGTCTCGTCTGTCAGGGGTCCCGATGAGCGAGGGGTGTACATATAGTCCAATGTTTTCAGGATACGCAAGAGTTTTGTTTGGTCGGATGAGGGTGAAGAGAACTTGGATGCCACAGAAGAAGCAAGAATGTCCTGCGTGGGGTTTTGCAGAGATACCCAGAGGTGGTTGAGGTCGGTGAGAACATTCTGCCCACAATCTTGTGCCTTAGCTTTCAATTCTTGTGCAATCACATCGCGAGCATCGGGAATGTGCGACAAATTTTGGATGAGGGTCAACGATTGCTGGAACGTACGTGCAGAGCACTCGCCAATCGTCAGGATGTTGACGATGAGACGTAACACTGAGTGCGGTATTTGAGGGGGGCTAGCCAGCAAAATTCGTTCGTCGGGCTGTTCGCCAACATTTTCGTTGTCGTTTTTGTTCCGATCTCTTTCTGTTCCCGCTGAAGCGCTTGGTTCTTGACTTCGGGGTGCGTCTGGAACAGTGGATTGCGATGATGCGGTTGAGATACCAGAAACTGGCTCGGCCGAGCTCGCTGGTGGCGCGGTCGAGATGGATTCCTTTTCGTCCTTTTCTGATTTCAGACTAGCCAAAGGCTTTGTAACGGTGGAGAGTAACGAGACAACCGAATCCATGATAGATGGCGTTCTGAGAAGCGACTGTCTGTCCAAAAGACCGAGAAGGAGGACAATTGGATAGTGAGTTTGAGGCGCTTGCTTCTCCTTTCCTTTTCCCTTCTTGGTGTTCGCTTTTCTGAGCCCAGCAGGTAGTTCGTGTTCGGTCAGGAAGAAGAGCGACGACAAGTCGTTTGCGCTGACTATAAACGCGAGCGCTTCAAGACAGCGCTGAGCGACTAGATCTGGGACAGAATCATTCTGAAGATTGGTGAGGGTCGCGGAATTGTTCGATTCGGCTGCCTTCTGTTTGCCGTGGGACTTGGATGTTTCTTTACTCGGGGTCTTCGAGGTACGCGTAGACATCTGAGCGAAGCTTTTGTCAACAGCGGTGAGGTCGCCTGGTCCGCTCTGTAATATGCTGAGAAGAAGATTGAAGAGCTCCATTCTGGTTTTGCCGTTCTCGCAGATGTTGACCAGCACTTTAAAAAGGAGGTTCTTCTTCAAGACTTGGGGGAAGAAGAGGAGGCGAACGAGGGTAGCTACCCCAGTCTTATCAAGGAGTTGGATGGCGTCCCTTGGCATAGGAGCTTTGCGGGGTGGGACAGGCCGTGAAGCCACCCTGTGACCGCCACGCGTCGCGAACGTAAATCTGCGCGCATGTTGAGCCTCTTCGCGGTATGCACCCGCCTCAGCAATCATGTAAGATGGGAGTGTTTGGAGAAGACCTTCATCCGAATCCAAGAGAACGACTTGTCGGAGGTGTGGATCGAGGCTGGCTATGAAGCTGGCCGGATCAATGTCAGCTGCGGCATTGTCGGTGTTTGTCGCCGACTGGACTTGTCTTGCCTGCTCCAACCTTTCCTGTTGGATGAGTTCTGCGCGAATTTCAGGGGGGAGAGCATCAAGGAATTCGGGGCTGATCTGGGAGTCCGCAGGTCGCTCTACTCTTGCGGCACGTTGGTCACGAACATGTTGATTAATGACCTCTTCTCTGATGTCATCCGGCAACGCCTCCAAGAATGTCGGGTCTATGCCCATGTCCGTGATGTCGACTTCGCTACCATGAATCGTGACAGTTAACCTCTCTTGCGTTTGAGAAGGCCCTGCACCCTCTGCCTGCGAATCAGCAGTAGCCGGTTCGGATGAAGCCACATCGCGCATCTCGACGTCGCTGCTGACAGAGTCTGTGATGAGTGTTTGCTCTGCGTGCTCTTCAACTGGAGCCGTGGAAGGTTCCACTGAGGTGGTGGCTGTATCGTCCTTCGGTTGCGCGTCGACGTTTTCAGTGACTTCGGCTTCCTCAGCTGCCGATCCCTCGGCCGCACGTTGTTTAGCTTCTTCCTCCGCCTTCAGCTGCGCTTGTCGCATTTGTTCTTCCTCCTTTGTCTTTGCCGCGATGGCAGCCGGTAACAACGCAAGTACAATGTGGTTGCCTAGCCGACTGGCTCGTTCAGATACATGCTTGCTGTTAATGGTCTTGGCCTCCTCTGTCCACCTCTGGACTGTGAAAAGAGGATCGAGGCCACGGGTGTCGGAGAGGTTTTCGCTTTGCCGGGGAATGCGCTCCACTCTGGGACCAGACGGTACGCCTGCAAGCCTCTGCAAATGGATCATGCCCTGTTCTATGCCGGCTAGCGCAGCTGGAGCGACATCAACGCGAATTGTCTCGCGAGTAGCGCCTGAACGGTTCACAATATGCTGGAAAACTTGAACGGCATCTCCCCCTATAATATCTTCAATCGATTGAATGAGTTCAGTTTGAAGATTATTCCCGCTTCCTCGTTGCTGGCGTCGAGAGCCACGAGAGAGAGCCGCTGAGGCGCGATTGCTGCCGGCTGATGCGTCTAGAAGAAGGGGATGTACTGTCGCTTCGCTGGGTGCGGAAGGTGGGTTTCGAGTTCGGCCGAAAACCTGAACATCATCGGCGCCTACATGAAATCGCGTAAACCTTTCAACTGGGATCCACGCGGTGGTTGATTACTTACCACGTCGGCGAGATATGAACGGGTTTGCATCTCTCCCCGGAACTTCGATTCCGTCAACGTCAAAAGGCTCTGTGTAGGTGAAAACGTCGTCGTTAGCACCGCCCACGGGAACGACATCGCGAACATCGACAACGCCGACGTCGCCTCGGAACCTATCAAAGTGTCAACTCTGCATGCTAGATTCGCAACCAATAGCCGTACTCTTCTTCGTCGGACATGTCTGGCTCGTCATCTTGTTCAGCATGAATCACATTGACGTGTTCTGGGTCGAAAATTCAGCGTCAAGCAGAAGGGAAATACCCAGGATGGACAAACCTCCCGCCTCATCATCGTCGCCTTCATCACCGTTTTCGTCCTCTACATCCCCATCATCACCTACATCCTTCAAAGTGTCCTCAAGTCAGACCGGAGTCCAGCAAATGCCACAGAACGGACAAACCTGCCAAATCATGTCCTCATCGAGGACTTGCTCAGCGCCATTAACTGGAGCACCATCGACTTCTCCATCCTCGTCGTTCTCAATCAAATCCGCCTCCTCATAGTCTTCATCCTCGTCCTGCCACCCATCGCCATGAGATTCATCCTCATCCTCATCTTCTTCGTCCTCTTCCTCGGCGTCAACTTCGTCGGAGTTAGAAGTCGCTTCGCTGTTAGTTTCGTCCCCATACTCCATGTCAACGTCCTCTTCTTCATCTTCGTCTCCCTCATCCATCTCATCATCTTGCGCATAGTTGACATCCTCCATCTCCTTTTTCAAACCATCAGTCTTCGTCATGATTGGCAAATAGCATACTTACACCTCCGAACCTAGATCAGGAATTATCAGATCAGAAAAATCATGGTTGGAAGCTCAGGGAAAGACACCCACATCCCAAGAACCGAATGACGGTACAAATCAGGAGTTTCTTCACGTTCGGCTTCTTCAGCGTCGATATCTTCCTCGTCCTCATCCTCTGGCGTCGATCCGACGCTTTGAGCTTTTCCTTCTGCGCCATCTTTTGACTTTTCTGATGCTCGACTCATCTTGATAGCAATACGAGTTCTGAATGTGTCTTGAATGTCGTTTCCCCCAATGAGGTGTAAGAAAACTTACAGATTCTCCAATGGGCGAAGAAAAGATGCAACCAGGTTTCGAATATTTGGGAAGTTCAGGTCGACCTCACCAAGAGCGGCAGTCAAAGTGGCGACAAAGTTCTTCTCCAGCATGATTTTTGCGATGTGGGTCGTACTTTCTTCCATCGGCTTTCTAGATCCATTGTTGTTGAAACGAACGGTCAACAGACGATTGCACAGGTCTGTCAACGCGAGGAGGCGACCATATCTATTACCCATGCTTTCAGAGAGTGGGATTTCCTTGATAGCTCTGTTGATAGCGTCAAGTGTGAACTTGCGGATCGAAACCAGGTCCACAGGAACCTCCTTTGTCTCGGCGCCTGGCGAACAGTCGATACAAAGAGCGACAATGACCGACATAGCCCAAGTGCATAGATGTAGCCTGGCCTTGGAGTCGGGCTGAGCGGCTATCGTACCATACGTGACTAGCTCGGAAAGGAAGAATTGAAGAACGGCTGTCCTGTACTTCCCATCCTTCGACGGCGTCTGCTGGCGCTGCTTTTTGGGATTATATGACAGAAACGCAAGCTTGCAAGCATCGTAAGAGAACAAGAGCTCGGAAAGGCATTGCATGAGGAAGCAAGAGTGAGCGTAACGTTCTTGCTCGCTCAGGCCATCGGGGTGAACTGCCGGCACTTGGGTGCTTGTTTGCTCGACGGGTACTGCTAGGGTGGTCTGCTGTTTGTTTGTTTGGGCCACTGTATCCGCGGAACCTTCAGGTTTGTAGGCTTTCATCAACTCGCTTATGAGGAAGTGAACCACGGATTCCAATGCTTCATTCGATGCTACACGAGGAATATCCGTCGGCGGATCGATTTGCATGTCCGTTGGTTTCGAAGCTTCCTGGTTGGCTACTGCACAATCCTCTGAGACGTCAGGCTTGAGACAGATGTGGTGGATTACAGAGTATGGTTGCTGCAACTGGCAGACCGACTGAATGACCTCAACGAAAGATCCGGGGTTTCGCAACGCGACCGCACTACAGTTACGAACGAAGGTGGAGACATCAACAATTCTTGTACGGGGTTGTGAGAGGAAGCGTTTGATCTCTTGGCGTATCGTGTCCTGTAAAGTGTGCAGGTCCTCTGCAACATGCCGAAGAATGATGGCGATGTAGGAAAAACTGCCGGCTCCGCCGTGCGCTTTCAGATGTTTGAAGATGAGCGTGATCCCGTCTCGCTTGATAAACTTGGATGCAACGTTGTGATCGCGCGTGAGGACGACTAGAAGGCGCAAAGTCGCCAAGAACTCGTCGCGTGGTAGGTTGGGAAGCGCGAGCAAGCGGAGGCAAAAATCGAAGACAATTGACCGCGCATCAGGGTACGGAGGACCAAGCTTGAGATCCTGTGGTATAATGGGGTCTCCCTCCTTGGGAAGAATAATAGGTACAGGTTGGTCACCAATATTGAGCAATGCTTCCGTGACGAGGAGATGGGAGGCGAGCCACTTTGGCGTGCTGTGATCCGGCTCCATGGTGCTGGAATTTGAGAGAAGCAATGCCAGAAGGCAATCCATCAGGTTGCGGCCAATGCTTGGTTCGAGCGTGGGGCATTCCGATAACACGAGTGCCAGCAGTCTGCACCTGGTCGCTAGAGGATCTTCTTTCACATCCAATGCGCAAGGTGAGTATTCCTTGATGTCGTCGATCAAAGAGCGAATGGACGATTCCTGGAGATCTGGAGATGGGCGCAAGAAAGCCTTGTGAACTTCGAATATAAGGGAGGGATGCTCATCGACCAGCAACAACGCCTGCCGAGCCAAGCTAGCTTTCAACGGATCGCGGATCGAATCCAATTGTTGACGCAAGTCCTCCGAGCTCTTTCCTTGTTCTGAAGCAGCGGGTGGGATTAGGGCTTCGGGTGGAACGGAAGATGCAACCCCTTCCGACTCCAACTCTTCGTCGTGAGTAGTGGGCTCGTCCGCATCTTCGCCAGTCGACTCAGCCGGCTGTTCGGGACCTCCCTCGACTTCATTCTGCTGCGCGTCGGGCTCTGGTTCTGGGTCCGGAGGAAGGGGGAATGGGTGTGAAAGAAGCAAATCTGCAGCTGTGGTAACATTATTGTGGGTGCGGGCTAACGCACGTTCGGCTGCAGAACGAGGGAAACCCATGTCTGTCAACTGACGAATACGATTCTCGTCGGGCCCTGTGTTCCGCATATGCAGGCCAGCAGCGATACCGATGGATGAGCCCGCACCGGGGATGCCATCTGTCGGGGGGTCACCCTTGAGCTCCTCATTCTCTGCGGCAGTGAGTTCGAGGATGAGCTGGACAACAGATTTGACCAGTGTTAATGGCGCAGACTGAAGCCATGACGATTCCCAAACTCTCTGAAGAACGGGAGCGGTAGCAAGACGAAGTCGAACAAGGAAGTGGTGGGGTTCGAAGTAGTCGGGATCTGTGTCCTTCTTGTCGCGAGTCATAACCAAGATGGTCTGTCCGGACTCGAAGAGCGCTTTGGAGGAAATGAAGGGGTTAAGGAGGTGGAGAGCAACTTTCAACCCTCCTTGGGCATGGACCAACTCCTGCACCATCGGCTCCGGCCGTTCCTCTAATCTCGCATTCGTGGCGCTTTCGATAGAGTCCAAAATTTTAGAACATATGTCGAATATCATATCCACCCCACCGACGCGCTGGAACGAAAGAAGCAGGACCGTGTGGAGAGTATTTTGCATGGTGCGTTCTAACAGATTCGTGAGAGTCGATCCCACAACGATTCAGTGGATGTACACACCGTCCACCAATAATACGGTCATCAAACCGAGCATGACACTATAGTAATCGAGGCGATGAAGGGTGTCACCTAAAAGCGCAAGTCAATAATCATACTGGACAACTCAGGGCCTAGGTTTCTTACCAACAATCTCCGCTTTGAGGTGGTTAATCATGATGCTCGCAATTACATTGGAGGCGCTCAGTATCTGCTTCTTTTGCACGGGATCCGGGTTCCTCCTGGCGTAAAACAGTTTGACGATCGCTGTCAAACATCCGGTGAGAAGATATCAAGCCATTCCCATGTGTGGAGCACGAACATTGGAAGAACGGTGCAAGTGCACTTGGAAGACCATGAGTGAGGTGTTTGAGAGCCTTGGCATTCTTGTCTACGGGGGTTTCTTTCTTCAAAGGTAACACAAACGTTGGCGAGGACCTGGCGCCGGAGGATTCCGCCGCAACACCATTGGCGACGACACCGAAGCTAGTTGGCTCAGGAAGGGAAACAGAAATGTGACTGGGTGACCTCTCAAGGGGTGATCCGTGCCCGCTGATCCCAAGCTCAATTCCCTTAGAAGCAATGTGGGCCTTGAAAAGAATGTTCTCCCAGATCGAGGCACGGTGCAGAGCACCCATGTCTATCACCACTTTTGGTGGATCCGACATCAACGTCTGCAACAGGCCTACGGCGGACCGCCCATGTGCGTAGCCAGTCGTGGAAAACACGTCCGCCATCAGAGTCACCCGGACGTGCAACGTCACGAGGTTTCGGAAATATTGATTGACTTTGGACAGCTGAGCGTCTGTCACCTCCAACATTGCAGCGAGCTTTGACTCCGGCAGGAGGTCTTTCCAGAACTCTTCCGTCTCCGAGAGAGAGGTACCGACGAGTTTCGAAAGGTAGAAGAGTGCCTCGTTAGGGCCAATCTCGGCCATAGTACGGATGACTTGAACGATCGAATCGGATGACACACTGTTAGCATAGTCATACGGGAGGCAAGGCAGAGCAGTGAGCCTTCCAATTCGATCCAACCCATCTGCATTGCGGATGAAATCCTTGCAGTGTTGCGGATGCTGAAAAAGCCCTTCGAGGAACTAGTTTGGATAGTTAGCACAATTGCATCGCAGCGCCTAAATAGTGCTCACCCTACATATCACGTCAATAAACATGACTACGTTGTTGTCGTGGTCCCTTTGTGTAGCAGAATCTTCTCCAGATATCTCGCCATGGCTCTCAGTTGCCGATCCTGGGCCACTTTCTGAGTCTCTCCCCTCCGACTCGATGCCTTGCATGGGGCCCCCGGTTTCTTCGGAAGACTGAACGGACAAGAGTCCGTACCATTCTTTCTTGTCATCTGGAATCACAAATGTGTTTCCTAACTCTTCAATCTTGCTGAAGACAGCTTTGACAGCGTCAAAGACAGGTGTCTTGAGGGAGGGGTGGTGGCGAATGAGCTCGTCGATTGAAGTACCTATGAGAACTGCGTTCTCCTTGTCGCGGAGGACTTTGAGGTGTCGTTCGGATGTGAATATGGAAAATATGCCAGGAATAATGCTAGGACGGGCTGAGAGCTGATCTTGGCCGGCTTGGTTGAGACACAATGCTCCGATGGCATTTGGGATGGCCTGGATGACCTAAGTGGGAAATGGGTCAACAGACGGGGAACGACACGAAAGATAGCCTACTTCAATTACGGGCTCCACTCCAGTTTCAATAGCATTGTAGAAAACTTCAGGTAGCCCAGCCTCTTGAATCGTGGGAAGAGAGGTTGGTTCATTGTGAACAAATGTTGCCATAATGTTCATCGCTGAGTCCCCGTTACCTTCCAACCCCCAACGATAAGCATATGTGACATACCAAGTGGGAGGATGCTCGGTCCAAACAAGCCTCTATATTCGACGATCTTCTTAATGGACTGCAACAACGCCGAATCAATCAATCCCCGAAGGCCTTCGGAGGTTCCAGTTGACTGCATCATGCGGTGTATCGATCTCAGCGTGTGCTTGAGAATAGCAGTGCGAGCAACGGGTAGTTCACCCCACGACCCAAAAATGTCACGAGAGCGAGTCTCGTTGCCAAATTTCGCAATATCATGATCGATTTCATGCTAAAACAATGTTAACGTAAGCTCTGCAGCACTCAAGTATCGGGTCTATGCTCATACCTGGATCCGTTCGACAAGGACGTCAACACCCCTCGCATTCGAAAAAAGTTGGAACGCGTTGGCGTATCCATAGAGAACATTGTCCACCAGCTGCATCGCCTTGGACACCATCTGAAGTCTTTGAGGGAGTTTGTTCTCGATTATTTGCACGAGCAATGGGACCAGACCGGCGCCAACAATCATATTTCCACCACCTGCGTGCTGAGCGAGGTATGTAACAAACCCTAACAGTGCATCGATGAAGGAATTCGGAAGTTTAGATTCGGAATTGTTGACATCCAGGATCGTCTTGCGAAGGAGGGACATTAAGATACCATGATTGACACCTGCGTTGATGGCTCCTAGAACTTCCTGGATGCGACCCCGGTATCTCGCGATTGAATCGAGGGCAGCGATAGCAGCCGTTTGTACGGAAGTAGAAATACCGCGATCGAGTTGTAAAAGCTCAGCAATATGGGTTGTGAGGTCAGGTTCATAAAGGAAGAGCGAGGACGCGGCCTGATTCTCGCTGTGCGTATGGCCATAGATAGCAATAGCCAAGAGCCGGACGACGAGAAGTTTCTCCCGGATGACTTCATTTCCTGTCACCAGCGCCTTTGCAACGCGCATACGGCAGAGCAACTCATATTTGTCGTCACTGGAAAGAGGGTGCACTTCAAGGATGTCGGCTAGAATGCCCATGACGTCCTTCTTCTTCAGGATTTCTTCGTCGACGTGGATATTTATGGAACCAGGCGGGAGAGATAGCTTGCGAGGGGTTGCGGGGGGTTCATCGCCTTCCGATTTATGTTCTTTCTCCTTGAAGTCGGTTTTGTAGTACACGAAATTTACATCTCGAGCCTCGCCGGGGAGAACATCGAGCTGGGTTACACCACCTGGACTCGCGAGATCCAGAAGGCTGATACCGTGCTCACGAAGATTGGACCAACGTTTTGAGAGAGAGAGTAGGCGTGGTGTGGAAATACTGAGCGCAGCTGATACGGCTGGCTGGGCGGAGTATTGTTGCGCTGGACGCAATAAAAGGTTCAGCGCCAGAATTAAAACGTCCAAATCGGACGTCGACAGCAAGCTCATCAACCGCTGGAAATGTGAAAATAAGATGAGCTACACAATAATAGGCCAAGTAGCATGCATACGTCATAAGAGTTGAAGGTTTTGCGGTTGGTCGAGTTCTCAAGCAGCAACCTCTCAAACTTGAGGATAGCAGAAATGGTCTGCTTGGTCGCCGGGGTGAATACATTGAGCTGGAGCTTGTCGATATCATAGTCACGTATAGCTTCTTCAAGGATTGAGTCGAATTTGTCCAGAACTTGGATCCAACAATTGAGGTCAGATCGAGGCCATTTCCAGTATTCGATGCCAGAAAGCGCATCGGCAACGTCATCGTTCGAGGTGTTTGTGAGCGTTGATATGAGCTCTGCCACCTGAGGGTGCTGTGGGGAAGTGTCAGATGCAATACGGATTTGGGGTACGTCGTCGCGCACGGGTTGGGCCGCTCTCTTAGATTTTTGAGAGATCTTCATCGTACCGCAGCGAATGCGGGTTGATCAAAGACGTCCAACAAATTTGAGATAATGGTCGCTTGCGAGTCGGGTGGACGTGGAGGGAGGAAGACAAGAGAGGCAGCTGAGGCGGCGGCGGGAAGGCGTTGAGGGCGACGTACGGCTTAATATATCAGGAAATATTTTCCCGTGCCTGCCTCAACCTTTCCCACGGGTGAACGGTTGACCAGAAACGCCACCTTAATTAGACCCAGGCGCGATCGCAGACAACGATGGGGAACAAGAAGCGAAAGCAAGACAGCGACGGCGAGGACGACTTTGAATACAGCGCGTCCGACTCTGACGCGCAGCTCAAGACAGCCGCAATGCCAAAGGTGCTCACCAAACCCGACCGCAACCAACACCGTGCTGACCCGGTATGCGCAGCGGTCAACCTCCAGCAAGGGAAAGACGCCCTCTAAATTGAAAACGACGAAGAAGCCCAGGTTTGATAACTCTGGTGAAGAGGTTCGTCTCTACGCGGTGATCTTCATCTCAACCTGATGACCCCTATGTCTCCTCCAGTCGCCTCCAGTCCGCGAAGTGAGCGAGCAATCGGCCGTCAGAGTACTCAAGAACGCCGAGGGTGAAAAGTATCTGGATCTCGGTAAGAAGAGGCGCGCCGCGGTGCGTTCTTTCAAAGGCCAGTCCCCACCCCCACGATCACACCCAGTCTATTCATTGCAACGGCAACAGGCCAGGTGTTTGTGGACATACGCGAGTACTACGGCAAAGACGACGATGAAAAACCTGGCAAGAAAGGCATCTCCCTTGCCATCGAGCAGTGGGAGGCCCTCAAACGCAGCATCAGCACTATTGATTCGCTTTTCGCAGAGCAAAGCAAAAAGTAATGCGCCCACGTCCGAGCTAGTTGTAACGCGCGTTTATTCAATACTATGTAACTATCTCAGTAGCGTCCAGATTTTGGTCTCCTTCTGCTCGCGAACCACCATCACGACACCGATAGTCCGGCTGCTGCCTGGTATGCCCCTACCAGGCCATGGCATCTAAGGCCTCGCAGCCATGCAACAACTTTAAGAGTTGACGCGTGCGCATCCATGATCACCTCGAGAAGCGTCATACTCGAATAGCCACTAGCATATCGCCTGCAACACCATGACAGGCGAATTCGCGAGGAAGAACAACGGCTTACCACCAACAACCGACCATACGGCGCAATGAACCAAGCCACCCATGTGTGCGGAGACCATCCTCCAGTATTCGCCTACGGTCATCACGCCACACTGCGGTCATGCAGTACTTGGAAGTGATCAAGAATATCCGAACGCCCGAGTGCGTCGTCGCGAGCGCATGGTCCAAACTCCTGAATATTTGGTCATCTCAACCTGTATCCCAGACCACTAGTACTCGACTCTAACTCACCTTGTTAAATCGTTCAACTTCAACACCATTAGTACTCTTCTGGGGACTCTACGGAGAACATCCAATACCGAGAGGAGTAACCCCTCTCGATTAACAACCGCATCTCTAATCGCTTCCATCTCTTCCACCGTTTGAGGAAGCATGTCAATCATACCGGACGCACGCTTGAACTTGGTTTCCACTAACTCATCGTCCCCCCATGTTCCCTCAAATGCTGCTCTTCCGGTGATTGTAGCCTCGAATACAGGGTACTGAGATCTCGTTAGCTCGAGGTTTACCAAGAGCTCGAACTCACGCACAAGATCCGGGGTGATATTGCCTACTAACTCTGCGTATTTGCGACGGGCAGCTCGCGTTTCCGGCGATGCCTTCTCGATAAGAGATAACCATAATTTGCTGTAATTGATACGTAGTTCGGGTTCGAGGTCGAAGTAAAGACCATGATCAAGGAGCACAATTTCAAAATTGTACGGCGAACGTGATTTACGCGGGGCAAGCCTAATCAACAGATTACCTGGCAGTGAGGCAAAGTCAAATAACTGTCAACGGCAGGTCTTTCAAGGGCAGATTACCTGGGTGTGGATCCTGAAATACAGTAAGCAAAGCATCATCTAACGCACAATTATCCCTCACAGCGTGAAAATAGCCATTCAAGAACACCATTCGGCTGAACACCCTCGTTAGCTCCAGCGCCACCTTATTCCTATCGATTCGTTGTTCTGCCAAGTAGGTTAGATCGTCGACCCGCGCCCCCTGAATAAATTCCATGATCAGCACCCGTTTCGTGGCAGAGATCACTTCGGGGATGTAGAGTGAGGTAGGGACGCGTTCGAAGTCGGCCATGGCTCGTTGAGCATTCGACGCTTCGTGAACAAAGTCCATTTCTTTCGGGAGGTTTTCGCGCATTTCTTCACTAAGCCAAGTGAATTCGAACTCGGGGAACCAGAATTTGATCCACCCTGCGGACATGCGCGTCGTTCAATTATCATCGGGAAAGAGGTTGAGATAGGCGCACCAAGGGTAGCCTCTACCATCTCCATATCGATATCACAGAATTCCGCAAGGTGCGGGTGCTGTAACTGTTTTCATACATCCATTAATCCCGAGTCCAGGATAAATCCCAAATGCGAATTCACTTTCACAGCAGCCTTCTTTCCTGATTCCTTATGGGTACCAACATGAACCTGAGCTAAACTTGCTACACCGATCGGAACAGGATCAAAATCCTCAAAGAGTTCTTGGATAGGTTTCCCCATATCGGATAGGAAGAGCGCTTCAACATCTTCATAAGGCGTCGGGTCGCATTTGTCTTGCAAAGGTCGCATTGTGCCCGACCATTCTTTCGGTAAGAGTACCCTGAAAACATCACGGGGTAGTAACATGCTCACCCAGACAACGGCTGCAGACGTACAACGAAGCCATGTGTTGTCCCAGCTTGATAAAAACGCCTAAGATTTGGGTGGGCGTCACGCTCTTTGGTGGTGGAAATCATTCGTACCTCCATTTGCAAGGAGTGCCTTCAGTACCCGCTCCGCACTACGCATATGACAGTCTGAATACGCATGCTGCCTTTCTTCTTCGGACAGGTAGCTTTGGGCAAACGTGTACTTGTAGTCGATGGCCCCCGCGATTGCGGCACCTGGGCGTATGAATATTCAGCCAGAATGTTGACAGTACAGTGACCCATTCATATGTCCTGCCAGCCGCGAACCAAGAACAAGACGTATATCCACTCACGAGCTATCCGAGAACAACGCACGACGGCCAACAACGTGTGTCTGAATGGTTGGTAATTCTCATATGCAACGTATGCTACACTTCCAAGTAACAGCGCTATAGCTGGGTATAGGATGCGTGTGTTTTCTCTTGGTTGTTGAGTCGAAGTTGGACCACTCCGGGTTGACAAGGAACGGTATCTTGGCTTTTCGCGCGGCAGGCGTGAGGTGTGAGCCACATTAGCGCGGAGGGAAACCCAGAAGGACTTCAAGAGCGTGTGATGACCTCGGCGAGACATGGATGGCACTCGTGTGCAATCAAATTTAGCCTACGGAAGGCGCGTACATAATACCCTATTTCAGTAGCGTTTCAGGTTCACAACCCGCAAACGACAAGTTCTACGTGTCGAGACCCATAGTATGATATCGATAGGTGAACAAACGACCTACCAAACTCATCCTTAATCCTCAAACAGGGGCTGGAATGCCTGGAAATCCATCGTGAATACACGCAAGACATGGAGGATCGTTGAACCATACTAGCTTACCTTCTTGCCATCCTTGTCCCCGTCCTGTGTAGGGCCAAATTCGTCCTCGAACAGGTCCAGGCTCTCTCCACCATTTCCCCCTTCACTCGGCGAACCGACCCCGGACACCATGTCTCTTGAAATGTCAAATTCAACTTCTTCCCCGTCTCCCTCTAGCATGGCCGCTAATTCCTCCCGATTCATATATTCGACACCAAGACCCGATTCTCTGATCGCTTGTTCGCCTTGCTGGGAGAGCCGTGACATTGGAAAGAAGAGTGGGGTCTGGGCACGTTGAGTCTGCGTAGGTCGCGCGCTCATCAAAGGGGCTGGAGGGGGAACAATCTGCGACGACAGCGGATAAAAGAGGGGATCGTATGGCTGGGAGGAAATAGGGTTTTTATCCCCTTTGCCATCAGCCTTGCCATCAACACCGCCTGAATCAAAGTGGTCCATAGCACCAGAATCCTCGTTCTGCGAAGCGTGAAGAACAAACGGATGACTTTCCTGTGTCCGATTAAAATTAGGGATGAAGGATGGCGGCGGCATTATGTGTTCATCTTTTATCATCGTCGAATTTTCCCTGCTGGCACTCATCCGCCCAGTGACATCCGTTCTTTGCACCGCCTTCATCGACTTCCTGACCTTGTCCACACGTGGCGTCTCGCTTCTTCCCCTGTCTGAACCTGACGTATTCAGTGGTGGCTGCTCGCTATCTGGGCGCGGTCTCTTCTGCCCACTGGGTTGTTGTGGTTTGGGTGTAGATGAGCTACGTGCGTTCGAGTTGGGCGCCGTTCCCTGGAGTTGTGATGTGGATATCACAAATAGACCATCGGATTCATCACCTTCGATGTCGATAAAAAGTGGTGCAGCGGGGTCCGTAAAATGTAGCTCCAGTGCCAAAGCCACAGATTCGGCGAACGCAATTGTGGCCTGATAATAAACACTTGAGTTGATGCGCACAGCGCAGACAAAGGGCATGGACAGACGTTGAACTCTCGCAGGTGGAAGGCGATGGTGATAGGTGGCTCGGCTATTTCGTATATGTCGAACTCATCGGCACTGATGGTGAGCTCTGTAGCCAGCTGTGCCCTCCCTGGGAATGGGTTGCGGACACTGGTGTGCAATTTGCAGATGGCGCTGACCTTTTGTATCGACAGATGACTCAAGACTCTTAACATCGACATCCGTGCCTCCGAATGTCCACACGAGTTGGGGGTCGCTTTTCATGCCACGACCACTGGGAAAGTGCTCGGTAATGTCCTTGATGGCTCTTGGGCCGATAGTGAGCCGTGATTCGTTTTCAGACTCAGGGACACTGGGCGAAAGGAGCGAAGTAGGCATAAGAAGGGGCAAACGATGGGTTTTCACGATACCTAGCAGGGTTATGACAAGTTGCGCGTTATCGATGATAGGAAACGGAGCTCACCGTGTTTGCAGTGTAAGCGTACAACAAGCCTGCTCTCCAGCGTGTCCTCGTCTTCTTGGGGCTGATCGTCGGATGGGCCTTCAACAATGACCAACTCGCACCGCTCGACTGTCTTTTCGATGGTCCTGTGCTTGAATATGGACAATAGTGTCTACCAGACCGGTTTAGTGCATGTGGAAATCCGAGTGCACATGAAATGCACCTTTACAAGGAGCTGTCCCTTGACATGCTCAGGTTCGCCAGGGCTGCCAGCCGATGGACCTGGCCCATTCACGCCGCCACCCACGCGGTATCTTGAAAAGAACATCCTGCCATACCTGAAGCGACAATACGCGGAGAGCGAGGAGTTTGTCGCGCTCAGGGTGAAATGATGCGCGTCTGCATATACGACGAGGTCATCGCCGTACCGCGAGAGACATGTCAACGCCCTGATGAACGCTTGACGTTGAATGAGCCTGAATCTAAGTAGCGAGCGAGTCGACGACGTACGTTTGAGCGCGGCAGCGCCAAGTGTCGCTTGCATTGGTCACTGGACGTGTTCAAGTACATACTGGCATGTCACCACCGGTCAAGCTCGCCATCGTCGGAGGCGGGCCATCCGCGTTCTACGTGGCATCGCGGTTGCTGTCGCTCGTCGCTGACCCGCCGCTGAGAGTGCATATATTCGACCGTCTCTGGGCACCGCACGGCCTCGTGCGCTATGGCGTTGCCCCGGACCATCCAGAGGTCAAGGTACGTGCACGACGTCGTCCTCAACTATCCTTACTCACAACACCCAAGAACTGCACGAACAAGTTCGACCAAACCGCTGCTGACCCGCGTTTCCGATTCTTTGGCAACGTCCATGTCGGCAGCGCGGTGTCCTCCGCGATCCCGCACACGCTTACCCTTCCCCTCCAGTCCCTCTTCCGGAGCTATACGCACCTCCTGTTCGCAACTGGATGCACCCTTCCGACTCTCCATCCGGACATACCACCCTCCTCGCATTGCGTTCCCGCGCTCTCCCTGGTTCATTGGTATACTCGACACCCCTCCAACCCACCCGCGCCCGCCCTTGACAAGATTACTCACCTCACTCTCATAGGCAATGGAAACGTTTCTCTCGACGTCGCTCGTGTGCTTCTCACGCCACCCTCTGCTCTCGTGAAATACGATGTCCCCGAGCACGTTCTCGAAGCCCTTTCTCGGTCTTCTCTCGAGCATGTCTCCATCATCGGTAGGCGGGGTTCATTGGAAGCAGCTTTCACGAACAAGGAGCTACGCGAGATGATGCACCTCCCAGATGTTTCCATGGTTCCTCTTGACCCCTCCCTCCTCAGCTTTTCAGAAGGGACGACCTTGTCTCGCCAACAACGCCGTACCTTAGACCTCCTTCAGAAAGGCTCCCAAAGTCGCTTCGGAAGCACTCAAAAGACTTGGTCTCTCGATTTCTATCGCGCGCCTACCGCTCTTACGTCGTCCCGTTCTTCTGCCGCCGCCGAGCTCACCCTCGCACACACGTTTCTTGACCCCTCCACTGGTCGCGCGATCCCAACAGATCAGACTTCTACGTTCACTACTTCTCTCGTCGTTACGTCGCTTGGTTTCCATGTGGATCCGGCCACGGCTTTCTTCGATCCCTCCTCCACCCACCTCCGGGCACGCGAGGGCCGCATTCTCTCCGAATCCGGTATTCCCCTGAGAAATATGTATGCCTCCGGATGGAGTGCCAATGGAGCTAAGGGCGTGCTGGCCACCACAATGATGGACGCGTACACGGTGGCTGACACGATTCTATCTGACATCATGTCTGGCACTGGGAATGGGAACGTGGAGACGGCACCGAGCGGGAGCGGCACGATACCTAACACTCTCTTGTCGGACCTTGTTCCTCATCCCGAGGACCCACCCGAGGAGATCAAACGAGGCATAAGAGACGGGCTAGTTACCCAGTACGATGACTGGAATGTTATCGATGCTGAGGAAGTGCGTAGAGGTGCGCTGCTCGGGAAAGAGCGAGAAAGAATGGGCTGGGAAGATGCAAGGAACTTCCTCTCAGTCTCACGATAACATCATGGCCGCTAACACAACGGAACCCTCCAGGCCGGAGCCATTAAATCTAGACACATCCCGACCCACAGTAATACAGCGTTACACAACTTTCTCATCTCGGCTTTCGGTTTTTCCGCTATCCTGCAATTTCGCACTGGCGGATCACCTCCTAATCTTTCCTTTGGAAAACGGGATGGGGTAATGGCCGCCGCGGTCGCTTTGCTGTCGACGGTGGCAAATTTTGCAAATTACTGAACCCTGCTGACCTCGGGGGTGCATTGCGGCGTGCGTTATTCTGTGGAGTAAACAATGCCACCGTCTCAGCCAGATCGTGTGCAGCGCAGCGAGACGAACCTCCGCCTCTTGCTTCTGCTTCGAATAGAATGCAAACAAATCTGCAATCTGTTGTTCGATCGCTTGTTTTTCCTGGTGGAGTCTTCCAACATCTTGAGTCATCGTAGCCACCTCCCGGCTTAATTCTGCTTTGAAGTGCTCGACATGCGCTACGTCATGTTAGCGATGCGTTGCATCCTACCTGCTATCCAGCTTACCCTGGACGTTGATAGCTGTAGCCTCCTTCATGGCCTCCACGAATCGCAGTCTTTCTCCACGGATCTCGTTTGTGAGCTCTACAGAGGGTGTCAAAATAGTGAGAGCATATCAAACTATAGGGTGGATGCCTACCCGTTGAGAGAACACGAAGCATCTGTTCTTGCTCGTGTCGTTGTCGATTAATGATCTCGAGCACGGAGCCCGTTACTGCGAATTCAAGTCACAGCTCCAGGTCAGTATGGACGACTAGAAATGAATGCTTTGCGAACCGAACCTAGCGCGGTCTGCTGTTCAGTGCCGTTCTTCATCTGTTCTCTGGCCAAATCCATCAATTCACCGACGGACGCCTGCAGCTGACCTTCGCTCAAAGTTTTGGCTTGGACGGATGATATAAGATGTCTGATCTCGCCGATTATTCCTTGACCATCACCGGCGTCATTTTCCGAGGAGATGCCGAGGTAAGCGCAGAGTTGTCCAACGTTTGTGGCTACTGATTGAATATGAGCAGTGCCCCCGTTTACAAAGGCCTCGAGCCACTGCAAAAGTTGCAAACGTTTGAATAGGTCATGGAAAGGTTCGGAGTTATGGCTGTTACACACCGAGTTTAACTCATTGAGGTAACGAACACTATCAGCTTGTTGGTCGAGCTGGAGCCTTCGCTGTTCTTCACCCAACCTAAGATGATCCGAGATAGCTTGAAGCTACAGTAGAAAACAAGAGTGAGCCTAAATGCGCGCCAATGACAATAGCAGCAACTGACCGTTGAATCGACATCCGGAGCTTGCGGCATGGTATGGGTCTCTTTTTCTGCGGCGACTGTAGAGATATTGGATCTGTATAGTAATGCAAGCTCGTCAAGTTTCGAGTGTATATCTGATAGATCGAGAGGTATGTGCCGAGACTCGTCTCGAAGACTACCTTCAATCGGCGAGGTGGAGTGACATGAGTGAGGCGGGATATTTAAATTCTCCGTAGTTCTAGTGGGTGTTGGGGGAGATTGCACAGGTTTTCGTATAGTCTGAGGTTGTAGTTGTGTTTGCCCTTGTTCGATGGACGCCAACTTCTCCACAAGAATCGAAGCCAGTGTTGCAAGTTGTGCCTGCAAGCCCTCGGACATTTTCACTAACAAGTCCATCTGTGGATGTTTCGAGTTCGCTAAAATATGCTTCTCCAACTCTCTTAGGTTGGTCAGGACGTCCTGCAAGCTCTCGCTGTCGTGGTGGGTATTCGAGTTAGGTGCTGGTTTGACCGCTGCAGCAACCGCTTGCCTCAACAAGACCTGTATTTCGTTTGGAAGAATGTGTATGTCTCGTTGGAGTGATATAATCTGTTCGCCTAGTCCTGCCGTTTGGTCGTAGTGCTTCGCAGCAGTATCCTTGATGAGCTCTGCTAGAGGCGCCAACTGCGGCTCCATTCCAACAGCGAGTGGGGACATCGGCGGGTTCTCGACGTGTTCCCGAATCACCGGCTCTGAGAGCTTTGCTCGTAAAGTAGCTGCTGGGGTTGCGGGTGATGCAGATGGTTTCGCGGGCGAACTTGGCGGTGTTGGTGCAGGTGGCGCCAACTGGGGCTTCGCCTGATTCCTCCTAAATGCGCTCCTTACCGAACCTGTCTCAGTGGGCGACGCAATAGGTGGCTTAGGAAGCGGCAGCACGATTGAAGCATCAGTCGAAGGCGTCTCCACGACCTTGCTCAACGTCGATCCTGCATTCGCTTCCTGGAGTTTCTCGATCTCTGCGAATGGACATCCATGGCGTGTTGGATCGTTGATTTGCGCACGACGCAGTGCGGTGCCCACGCTGGATGAAGTAATTACACTAGGTGTTGGGCTTGTGACTTCCGAGCGCTCGATTTGGGCAAGCCGTTGGGTGACCACGGACAACGTCCCAAGATTGGCGATGGAAGGACTTTTAGACCGAAAATGAGGACTGGAGAGTTGGGATGGAGGACGGGGCGGAGCGATAGAGAATGGCAAAAGCATGTGGCGTGGTGACTTGGCGATTGGTGGTGGTGGCGACTGCTGAACAGGTAAAGGAGTTTTCAGCGCGCTGGAAGATGTATATTCTGAGCATGCCTCTTCGGAGGGTGAAAGAGATTGTAGGCATTGCTTGATTTCTTTGTGTTCGTATGGAACATCTGTGCTGATACTAAGCGGTTCAGTGCGCCTCGGTTTATGCATGGTCCCGTGTCTGCGATGTGAGCTAAGAACCGCGTCCCTACATCGAGATGAGATTCGGAAACGGGTAGCGGGTCTCGGGCCTCACCAGATCGCGCCCACCCATCGCGCGCGGTCTTGACTAGAAGTCGCGGCAAATGTTTCTCTCGGCCGACCCTCAAAAGATAACTCGAAGGTCTTGAGGTTACCTTCATCGTCGGGTTGTGACGCTCGTTCATTGAGAGAGCGTACGTCCATGAAGCCATCTAATTGAATGTTGTGACTGGATGGAGCATCATGCATCGCATACCAAGTAATCTGCAAGTGGGACTCGCATAATACCGCCGTGCATGATGTCCAGACGGGAGGATGGGACGGTGGCCGTGAGAGGTAAAGTAGAGAGCCGGAAAGCATAGACCAGGCTCTGTTGGAGGGAAAAGACATTTCTTGCCCCGAAGGATGCGAAACTGCCTGGAATTTCGGAAGAGATGCAGGCTCCACAAATACGGCAGGGTGTAGATCAGGGATGTGATAATGTGGAGCATGATCGTCGTCATCCGATTCTTTGTCCTTCTTTTTTTTGAAGACGGACATGAAGTTCCATAAGGAGCTGCTCAAAGACCTCCTCTTGCTCTTATAGGACGAAACGGTGAGAAAGGGTCGGTGCAAGTCGCGCGGGTCGGTCTCTGAGGAGGCACGAGTAGAATCACAGGGTCTTTTAACTTGAACGATTTCTGCCGCATCTGTCATGGATTCGAATCGATGTATTAATTGCTTCGTTGACTGGCGACGCAGTGTTGGGGTATGACCGAGATTTAGGTCCTGGTTGACTGATGGACAAGGCTCGTTAGCTATGAAGTCTCCATGTTCACCCGCATAGTCGAATGCTCGCTCGAGAGCAGAAGCGTCGTGAGCCCTAATGTACGGCCCCGTACTGTGAGAAGGGTCCATTTTTCGGGGACCTGCAACACCCGACTTCGAAGGTCGAAGGATGTGTGATTCATTTTTCGGAGTCTGGAGAGACTCGGTGTTGGTTGTGCTCGTCCGTGATATCGGAGAGGACAGTGGGAGGACGGTCGACATTGCGTCGCCTACACTTGACATGGGCTCTGCAAATTCGCGGCAATTATGAGAAAGAAAAGAGTGCTTGTAAGGGGTCAGCGGGAGGGGCGAATGCAAAGGGAGAAGAATTTTTGATTGCAATCTGGACCAAAAGGCAGTGATAACCCACCCGTCCGATATCAGACCCTGCACGAGTCAGGTAATTCGAAAAGTTGTAACGACTCGTTGGAGTATATTGCATTCCTGAGCTTGCAAATGAAATATACGTCCCTTGCCATTTGCCCAAGTATCCATGCATTGAATGGCGATTATACATTGAGATGGGTAAAAAAAGCAAGATAGAATATGTAATGCCTAGTTGCTGGCGGGTGAAGGCTGTGGTGTCATGTTTTCTGGGACTGGAAAGTGTCTTGGGTGGGGAAATCGGTGAAAGAGAGGAAATACGTACGTGGGGGTAGTTGTGGTCGTGTTCCTTCGCTGAAGACACGGGAAAGCAGGACGCCGACACCCTCGAAAACACCGAGTAGAATGCCGCAGGCAATGGCTGATCCCAGGGCGGATTTGGGGCCACCTAGAAATGCATGAGCGAATGGTCTGAAGATAGAGAGATGGTGCCAAATGTAATTCTGGGAACTCACTGCGGGCAGCTAAGCAACCGCCGGTCATGAAACCAGAGATGATGGCATTCCAAGCATCCTCCTTCTGCCGCCACCCTTTGACCGCACAGTCGAATGTGGAGAACATCCCACCCCAGACCCCAAAGTTGCCCCCGGTCACAGGCGCGCGCGCCTTTATTGTCGAGATGGCACCCACGATACGCTCGCCCTACGAAAAAGTGAGAGAGCAAAACAATAGGGACGAAGACGCGCACTCGCGGAGAATTTCGAGCGCCCTTTATGCCGTGCCATATGCCACCGCCCACGGCACCCATAGCAAAGGCACCTCCAAAGTCATTGAGGATTACCCATGGGCTAATACGGTCGTCAGCGACGTCCTCGAAGAGAACAAAGTGATTACCAAGGGTCTCGTGTGTGGTCTGCGTGAGACATGAAAATGAATATTACGGAGGACGTCCACTGAGTCGGTCAAGGCAAAGATTTTTCGTTCAGGGTAGGTCTTGTGCACGTGACCGTGCCAATGAAACCACCGACACTTTGGACGCGTCGTGGATAACGTCGAGCACGACGACGAGGACGAGGACATTGTCGACGATGGGTGGCACGACGCGCAGAGCCTCGCTGGCATTCGTAGAGCTGCCATCCTCGCGGGGCCCACTCAAGCCTCTCCTGCACGTGTCATCAGCGGACCACAAAGAAAACGCGTTGTCTCGTTCATCTGCCTCTCAGATGAGCTCCAGCACGCCACCCGCACCCGCCCACAACAAGCGAAAGCTCGATGCTGAGGCTCCCGTCCCCGACCAGCCAGCACCCAAGAAGCACAAACTTCCAAAAGACACAATACCACAGCCCCTTGCGAACGCGACGGACGAATTTCCCAATGGTTTCGTCTACTGCCATCAATGCAACAAGAAGCGTGACGCCACGGGTCCGTCTCACCCCCCTTCTCTCCGCAGTCCATGACTCACGTCGCTCTCAGTCTCTGTCCGTTGCACCGCGAAGGACCGAAAGGGTCGTAGATGCAATGCCAAGTACTGCAAACCTTGCCTCAAGAATCGTTACGGTCTTCTCCTTGAAGACATTCTCGCCGATGGCGAAACAGACCAGGATAACCATGTCCACGGAGTGGGCTATTACTTCAGGTAACTATTCCGTCCACCCTGCCAGATGTCACAGATCAATGACTTGTCATCAGGTGCCCACGATGTGATGACGTTTGCAACTGTGTTGCATGCAGAAAGGCCAAGGGCTTGCAACCAACAGGGTCCGCGACCGTCTTCGTGATTCGAAATTCAAACTAACACGCGTTTCCAGGAATCTCGCCAATGCAGCACGCCAGTCCGGTCTCACTTCGGCCGCTGATGTACTGCGTCAAGATCCCAAGGCTGCCGTGAGTTCACTGCCTCGTGGTCCACAACGTACCTGATTAGCCCAGGGCCCGATGGCACATAAGCCGGGTGAGAAGAAGGTGAAGCAGGCGGTGAACGGTGTTGCTCTGAAGCATGACAGAAACAGCAAATCTCTCGCAGCACCAGGCAAGGGTGCCACCAAACAGATTGTCCAGTCCTCAAGGTCGGAAACAGGTCCCAAAGCTAAGCCCCCACCGAAAGCCAAGACCAAGGCTTCCCCTAAACCAAAGTTACTCGCAAAGCCGATCTGGACACGCGTGGGCACTAGTCTATCGCTCACCGACGCTGAAGAGCGCATCAACATCCGCGAGTTCGTTCTGCGATTCTCTTCCGTCCTAGAGCTCTCTCGGAGCCACCTGGATGAACTTGACGAAATAAGATCGTTACGGACTCACAATGCTGAGGATGAAGACGACGATCTTGTTCCCTGGATCAGTGAAGCCTGCCTTAAATCACTTCTTCTTGGCCTCTTGAACACGGTAGACACCAAAAAGGATCGCGAAAAGGTGGACCCCACTGCACCATACGTCGCCTTACTGATTCTGATTGAATTCGTAGCACCTGAAAGCCACCGTAAAATCGTTACGAGAAAGCGGTGGACACCTTAACAAGGTATGGGCCGCTCTCGCGACCCTCCGTGACTGGCAGGAGAACACATCCACGTCTTCTCGCTCCATTTCAGCCGATTCTCTCCTTACTTTTCCGGATCCGCTGCCACCCCCAGAGTCTGTTTCCATCATCCGGACACGTAGCGGTGCCAATCAGTCCAACACAGGTAGCATCAACGTTCTCCGCACCGCTCAGCTTATTCCCGTCATCTCTGCGTTTGTCAATGCTGTTGTCGAATCCGAAGCAGTAAGACAGGAACTCGAAAGGGGAGCCCAAGAATCCAAGGAACGGATTAAGGAGGCGCGAGAAGCACACCGCATCGAGAATGAACGATTTGAACAAGAAAAAGAGCGCGAAAGATCGACAGGGAAACGGGTAATCGTTTATTTCTTCCAGTACGAATCACGTTAAACATGGGCAACAGCTGGACAAGTCAAGGACGGAATACCACAAACGCATGGTGACAGCGATAGACGACGCGCTGAGAGTGACTTCGTACGCAAGCATTCCTCGAATCTCACCCTTGGGGAGAGATGCAGAAGGACGCGTATACTGGGCTCTTACCCCAGGGATGAATGAGCGCGAGGATGCTCTTGATTTGCTTCAGTCGTGTAACCAGGAACGTGCCCACAGGTCGAAACCTCGTCGCAAACCGCTGGTACCGTCCAAGGAAGACCGTAGTGCTCTCAGGAAGTGGTCTTGGTTTGTCGCTGTATGGGGAAAGATACCTCCGATCACAGAACGTACACTCGGTGATGACGATGACGACGACGATGACGAAGAAGAGCAATGGTGGGGATTCTGGG
>JBBPJV010000115.1:0-43292 GCA_038088915.1 Sutorius aff. eximius
AAAGAAAGAAAGAAGAAGGGGAAAGAGAGAAAAAGGAAAAGGTTGTAGTACGGAACCGAAGTGGGGGAGGGGACGAGGAAAGAAAAGAAAAGGGGGAGGGTTGGCAAGTAATATCGCGTTCGCTGATCAGATGGTTGCGGTGTTCGACGACGTCCAGCCTCGACGTCGAGGGGTGATCATATCAGAATCTAACCGAATTCCTCCTCGTCCCACAACGCCAATAAGTAACCATTCTCTCGGTCCATTCTTGCCTGGTAAAATGACAAAAAAAAAGAAAAGAAAGACATCGCTGTGATTGCTGTCCACCCTTCTTCGCTCTTATCGATCATCCAGAAGGGTCGAGTCTTTTTCCTCGCCGTCTTCCAGAAAATGGAATCAGAGTTCATTTCATTTCGGACGTGCACCACCTCACGATACGGCGGTGCCAGTTTAAATCAACCTCTGCCAGCGTGCTCGCGTAACGACGGACATGATGAATATCTCGCCCAATCACGCTTTCCCTCTCTTTTTCCGACGCGCGGTTAGCACTGTGATGTTCCCCCTGCCGTCACCCTCGGCCGCCTCCACCGATACCTTACGTGTCTCTTCTGGATTGCTCACCGCAACCGACCCGTAAATGTACGAATTGTACGTCTCAAGCGAGGCGTATCCTTCCCCGAACGGATTGGGTGATATCTCGTCGTTCAGACCCCGTCTATCCTTCGTCCGTCGCGGCGGCGGCGTTTCAGGGGGTCCAAACGTGCTCCCCGTGTCTCGCTCTGGCGTGCGCCGATCCGCATCGCCTGAGCTCTGCAGTCCGTCACATAACCCTTTAATGGCTTCTTCCAATACCCGTGTAGACCACACTGCCCGCTCTACAGATGGAAATTCGTGTCCAGTCATCAACGAACTCAGCACGCGTTTCATCATCTGCGAAGAGACCTGACCAAGCTGTGGAGCAACCCCTTCGCTCCCTCCCATCGGCATGGGGGATGATGTGGCCATGACGAAGAAGCCAGTGACAGCTCCCGCGATGCATTCCTGTCGAAACGACATGCGCTCCCAAAACTCGTCGATGGTCACCCTTTTCAGCGCCCGCGTCGTCTGCTCCGTCTTCGTACCCTCCTTTTTTTCCGTCCCACTCTCTGCGTCTTCCTCGGACCGCTGCATCGCGCGATGCGTGCGCGGTCGTTTTCGCTCCGGCGACCTGACCCCCTCGGCATCCGTCGTGTACGCGATCTCGTCCAGAAACCGCGCCTTGGGGTCGTCGTCGAACCACGGGACGACATGCCCAATATGAAACACCTCCCCGCCCCCAATCGGGGCACACGGTAGGGGAACGTCCGTCTGTGCGTACGGATGCCCATACGTCCACGGTACCGGCGTGCTCGCATACACCCGCGCGAGCGCATGCGCCGCCTCGAGCTCGCCAAGGCCCGGGAGGAGATAAAACAGCCGGATATGTACGCCCGGCGCACGTGTGCCCATGTCGTGCGCGACGGTCCCGAGCTGGCGTTTCCACCACGCGCACAGTTTGACGTCCGATAGGGGGCGTTTGCCCGGGAACTCGGCCGAGTTGGGGAAGAGGTATTGGGGTTGGGCGCGTGCGAAGAGGTGCATCCACAGGTGGGTGACAGGGAAGGGGCGGGTGGTGGGGTCGAGGTAGTAGGCTAGGAACGCACGTACAAGGGCTGGGGTGGGCGAGGGCGCCTTTGCCTGGCCGGTCGAGTCGACCTTGGACACGTAGAGCACCGCGCTGGACGTAGACGGTACATGATAGAGAAACGCCTCGATGGCGGAGACAAAGACGCGAGGGTCGTCTGGGGTGGGCTGTTCTGAGAGGAGGACGAGGATGTGTTGGAGATAGACCTTTGGGCGGGGTGTGGCGAAGAGAAAGAGGTTGGCGTGTTTTCTGGGTGAGGACACGAGGACGTGGATGTGGAATTGGCGAGTGCCGGGGAGGAGGGCGAGGGCGTGGAGGAGCGCATCGCGCAGGATCATGCTCAGACGCGTGGGAGTATGGAGGAGGAGGGTACGGTATATTACGACTACATCCGCATGGTACAGTACAAGGAAAAAAAAAGTATTCATCGGTTCTATGCAACATATGCAAACGTATCCCTCGTACCATCCACCCGCTCGATGTACTCCTTCTCCAGCAGCGTGTCGATCGCCTAGACACATGCGTGAGTCGAGACAGCGCTCCCGCAGTAGGACAACCCACCTTCTTGATGTCGGGGATCTTGGGTGCAAACCTTTGCGAGATCTGCGAGATCACCTCCTGTATCAGAGGCTGGTTCTTCATCGTCTTGCGCGCCTTCATGATGCTGAACAGCAGGTCAATGACGTGCCGACCCTGCACCGTGAATGCCAGCTCACCGGACGATGGTCGCTTGGATCACGTATTTGCGGTCCTCGTCGACCGTCTTGAGTACTTCAGACGACTCTGCCTTCACCTCAGCCTTGATCGGTTGGTTCAGGTTAACACGAATCTTCTTTGACTTGAAGTCTGCGACGACGGTAAGCAACAAGTAGGATGATCCAGATCAGAGACCCACTGGGGTTTAAATCGTACTGGTCGCTCTCTTCGTTGACGAGAATTTTGGCCTTGACAAGCAGCGACAGCACCTGTACCAAAATATCTTTGCTGATCGCAGTCGCAGTCACCAACTCTTCTAACGAGAGCGTGTCATGGTTGTTGTACTGCAACAACACCGCCATCTGATACGAGCTCGTCATCAAAATATACTTTTGGTTCAAATAGTTCGTCCGCAGTTCGTTCTTCGAGTAGTTCCATAGCCACGTCAGCTTCCTCCCCGAGTGCTTCGTTTGGTAGTACTTGGAGAACCGGTCGTACGTTGGCAGGATCTCCGGCGGGACGATAAAGTCATTGTTGGGAGCGTTGAGAGGCCAAAAGTTCGTCCCCAGCACCATGATGCTAAAGTTGATGTCCATGTCATCGTGGTTCTGCTGCATCCGCTCCTTGAATTGATCAGTCAGGTCTTTGCTCAGACTCATGTCTGTCCACGCCACGTTACCGCCAAGCCGACAACAGATGACATGCATAACGTACCAGTGAACATGCGTTGCAGTTTGTTGGTATACTCGAAACCGCATGCCTCCTTCAACTTGGATATCATGCTGGCCTCGCTCTCATCCGATGCAGAGACACCATGAATGAGTCGTTTCGACAACTTGGTGGTGTAGAATGTCTGGAAGACGTCCTTGTCTTCGATATATTTGAAAAGAATCATCTACAACGCATGATCAACAGAGGAATCAAGGACAAGGATTACAAAACACTCACAACACGATTAAGCGCACCCTCGAGATCTTCTTCTTCTGCCATCTTGTTGTTCTTCCTCAGTAGCATATCAGCGTGCTTGGCCAGCAATTCTGGCGATTTTGTTGTCGACGTGCCCGTCGCTGCATTGCGGTTGACAAACTCCCTGCAAGCCTTGTCAAGACTGGCAACGAATCCTGCTTCTCCTCTGAAACTGCGTGTCACAGTCTCCGAGTTCTTGCGATGCACCTCCAGCAAAGCGTCGACATATGCTTTGGGATCCAGTCCATCGACGCCATCCGAACCCTCTCCGACCAACTTTGAGACCGCCGTCAACCCGGCCTTCTTGACGTGTTCCTCAAACTTCTTCCTTAGTGGCTCCAACCCCTCCGGAATCCGAGACAGCAACGCATACATTCGTTGCAAATCCTCATCCTTGTCGAAATCAAGCAGATTTTGAAAGCTCTCCCACATGAGCTCCGAATGTTGTCGAATAAGTACGTGCTCGCATTTGCTGACGAGCTGTTTCCGGGTTTCCGTGTTGAGGTAACGATCCACACGGTCCTCCTCCTCCCTAAGACGTTCCTCGGCCTTCTTCAGATAATCCGAGACGCTGCTTTCCGCTAGGAATGCTTCCGATTCCTGCTGATAGTACTTTTCAGTTGCATCAAGGAATGGTGTCTCCAGATGCTCCTTGTAAACATCAAGCGAGGCTTTGTTAATATCGGTTTCGTCCAGGCCAAGCGACACAAAAGAGTCGACGACCTTCTTGACGAGACCTTGATCGATGGTCTCGCCATTCCGTTGACGCTCGATCAGTCTGAGGATGGCGCCCGCTAGCTTCCCGTGCCTACTTTGCACGTGGAGGAAGAAGTTGGATTTCCATTGGACAAGCGCGAGCTACACGACGTTCATTGGATCATTCCCATTCACACAGTGAATATATCGAAAACCAAACGAGTGAAGGACGCACTGTATAAACGGGATAGACTCCTTTTCGACCCTCGTCCCGCTCGCGCTTCACCCAGTGACGATTGAGATAGGTGAACAGTCTGTTGATGTAATTCGCCCCTGTCGTGTACCTGTCCCACTCGCCAGCGTAATACCGTAGGAGGGCCTCGTCTTGCAGAGCATCCGACTGCTGCGTATTCCCATGAGGTTCGGGTAACTGGGAAGAGAGGGAGTCTTACCTCCTTCAGACCCTTGAGGTGAGTAACAAAGTATCGAATGAGGTTATTGTACAAATCAGAGCCCATCAAATTGGCTCCAGCTGCGGTGGCATGGTTAGCACGGTCATCGTCGTTATCAGCAGGGGCATCTTTCCCACTGGTATGGCAGAGAGGGACGTGAGGGGTTACTCACTGCGGTTACCAGCACCGACGGCGCTATCAGGTGCGCCATGCATGCGTGAGGAGGTGCAGTAGTTGTAAGCTACGGTGTAAAGGCTCATGTACTTGGAGTATGAGACGCCGGTCTGTAGCTTTGTCATGATGTGATCCACGCCCTCCTCGAGAAATGCCCAGGTAGTGGCCAGGTCAGCGGATGCTGGGGGCATTGGGTGGGGAGTATTGCTCGGTGTCGGGGTGGATGAGGTGGCCATGGTGGTAGTCGTGTGTAGAGGACCAGACTCGGATCAGTAGCGGTGGCTTGCCGCAAGGGTGTGGTTTGTGGCGCTGTCCCATCTGCCAATGTTTCGTATTCTGCAGTAATTCTAAACTTTGACACCCGTATGTACGCATGCAATACCACCCCACAGGTCTGTCCATGCCCCGCCGTCATGATCCCCTCCTGTCGCAAAGCCAGCGTTCCGAATCATACCCGCAAACTCGGGCTGGGGTGGGAACCGTCGTATCGATTCGACCAAGTACTGATACGACTCTCTGTCACCAGCCAAAATGGTCCCCAACAAGGGTATCACGGAAAACGAATATTGATCGTATACTCTGCGAGCCATGAGAAGCATCCGAGCGGGATGGCGAGATACTCACGCGCCCAACAGGGGATTGTTCACCCTGCTAAACTCGAGGCAGGCAAAGGTGCCTCCTGGCTTGAGCACCCTGTGCGCCTCCTTCAAGACAGCGGGGATGGACGTGCAGTTGCGGATACCGAATGCAATCGTGTATAGATCATATGTATCGTCTTTGAACTGTGACGGGGGGAGTTCCTGTGCATTGGCTTCATGGAACGATACCTGCGGTGCTTTGCACCCCTCAGCCGTGTCTCAGGTGGTCCGCGATGGACACTCACTGTTGTGGTACATCGTCTTTTTGAACCTCTTGAAGCCTTCACCGAGCATTTGCGCGTTGATGTCGATGATTTCGACGGTTGTCTCTCTGTCCGCATACTCTTCTCGCGCGTGGTCGAGGATACGGAGTGCAATGTCGCCCGTTCCTCCAGCAACATCAATGCAACGAATGGGACCTTTACGACCGGGTCTCAGTGAAGAGACAAACGTGTCCTTCCACAGCCTATGCACGCCCAGAGACGAAGCGTCGTTCATCAGGTCGTATTTGGACGCAACGCTGTCAAAGACGCCCTTCACGAGCGATTCCTTGGTGTCTTCCGGGACGGTCTTGAAGCCAAAGGACGCGGTCCTCCCCGACGCCTGCGACGTGCCCGAACTGGCCTTGCCGTGATTTTTCCGCACCAGAACGAGCTGTCTGCTCGCCCGCGTCGCACTACGAGAAAGCATTGGGAGACTCAAACGCAAACAGGACACAAAGTGGTGTAAGAGCTTACGTGATGCTATCATGGGTGGCTTCCTCTATCCACTATCACGGCGCCAAATGATACTCCTCCGCAATGCCCGCCATGAGGCTTTCACCAGACACCTGGCCAACGCTACAGCGTAGCCTGGATGTCCTCATGACCCACACAGATCCCAAACTCTTGCCCAGCACGTTCCATGCCACGCTCTATACCGCCGTGTTCAACTACATGACTGCTACAAGGTCTCGGCTGGAATGGCAAGACGATTGTGACTCTCCAGGGTTGGCAGAATTGCGACTTGCTTGTAGGTGACGTTCCAACTATTGATCGTCTCCTCTCCAGACCTCCACGCAGCAAACCAGTGTGGCCCAGCGGGTCGTGTCTATTGCACGGTCTCTGACAGCCTCAGGTCTCATCTCACGACCATCCTGAATGTGAGCATCATCACCTTTTGATTACAGTCGAATGCCTAAGTTGTTGTCAAGGCTGCGTCCGAGCTCCACGGAGAGATGCTGTTAGAGTATTATACAACTCAATGGAGAAATTATCTCGTGATGGCGCGAATGCTCGATCACGACTGCGCTTATCTCACACGACTCTGGGTCAAGGGTTACGTGGCAAAGAGACATGACATCTACACCGTGGAAGCTGTACGTAGCGTTTCCCCTTGTCCATGTTCCCCTTATGGACCATACGCAGCTCACCGCCGTACACTGGAGAACCATAATCGTGGATGGCCTTCAGGACCCTGACCAAAGGCTATCGGAAGCACTTCTAGATCTCGTCTCATCGCATCGCGCAGGAAAGACGGTCAATCTGACTCTTCTCAAGTCTGTCCTCGCTTCTTTAGTCACGCTTGCTCGCTCAGGCGGGCATGGAGAAACGATTACCTCAGATGCATACCAAGATGTCTTTGAAACCGCATTTTTAAATGCGTCATCCGACTATTATCGGCGAGAAGCCGCAGGCCTCGCCCTTGGAGGTGTACAAGGTTACGTACCGGTGACGGGGCGGTGGCTCGACGTCGAAGAGGGATTCGCAAATGTGCTCCCTACGGAGGATGGCTATGCCAAGTTTCAAACGATTCTCAGGGATACTCTTCTCACTGCGCACTCGCAGCTGATAGAAGCCTACATGGTGGATTCCATCAGTCAAACGCATCATAGGGGTCTCAAGGAACTTCACTCCTTTTGCCTTCGCGTCGGTGCTCTAGATCATCTCCGAGAGACCTTCATGCGGCTGTTCAGCCGCGCCATTCTCTCCACTCTTCTGGGAGAGAAGGGTGACACCCTAACGGAGGTGCAATCCCAATTTGTCTTGGAGATCAAGCGTGTCTACTGGAATATCGTCTTGCAGGATTTCGAGAATGATCATTTGATCCTGGAGGCGTTAGAACGAGACGTCACAGCCATCCTCCACGGCCCTCAAGCTAGGTCGTAGCGGGGGTGGAAATCCACATTCCGGGATCGTGATGACGAACGTAGAGATGGTGGCGGGAGACAATGCCTGGGCTTATCGCGCCACACACACATCATTATGAGCGCCAAGACGTGAGTAGCTCATCCGTCGTTGACATCGCGCATGATCACATTGGCATACGAATTGATAGCATGCCGTGTAAGATTATTCGAGGCAGTTTTATTTCCTCTCCGAATGTAACAAACCTCTCGAAACCTGAGAGACAATCGACTTGTTTTACACGATCCCTTGGCACCGCTGCATTCGACGAGCGTTACGCTTGTGTCCGAGCCTCAGTCCGGCCGTCAGTGATGCCTATGACCACTGATACATTGAGAGGCGTCGACCCCGTAGCCTTACTCCCAACGTCCAACCTTGTGTCGTTGCTTATCTCCAGAAGGATAAGGAGCGACCCCAAAAGGAGCGACCGGCATGGCCGCGATGATCTATCTCTTCACGCTGACTCATGCGATTTCATCACCGAACCGATCAAAAAAGAAAAAGCCTGAAATTCAAACGTTACTTATTATAAACGTTAACCCATCAAGGTCTTGGTTGGTATGAGGCCCCGCTTCGTCATGTAACAATCCCGCTAGCGAGACCGTGACCGTGGCGAAATTTAAAGCGCAACCAATTCCCTCGTAACACGTCCAACCTCCGGGGTGTACGTGTCATGAGGGAGTTGACCGTACCCTGGATTGCTGGCAGAGGATATACGTGGCGAGTCTTGCTGGATCATATCGATGATTGGTCATCGCCAGGTCACCTTGGCATTTGCGAGGAAGCGACGCATAACCTGCCACCAAGGATAGCCTGGACGTCGGTACAACACCGGACAGTGCCAGTAAGCGGGGACCGAGTCACCGTGCCATGTACCGCGTAAAAGATATGCGAGCGGAAGCGCTGGAGGAAAAAAAAGTTGATTGGCGAGAGACCAGATATAATACACATCGCCATACCAACTCATGCCCTCCCTACGTGGCAAACGCGGTGTTATGGTGCCCGCGCACTGTCAACGACAAACGAGCCGACGCGACGTGTGGTTTGATGACGTCTTTGTCTATCATGGTTTCAAGTTGCTATGTACTTATTGACTTCCCCCTCTTTTCCCCCGCGGAGGTCCTGCCTGGGGCTGGGGTGTTGAGATGGCTCCGCGCTGTTGAACCTTGTCCACAGGCATTGATCTGGATTGCCTCCTACGTGGCAGAAGCCCTGTGTGCGTACGCTGCTATGAGCCGTGTGCTGTCACGGTTTGATCCCCTGCTGCGCACGAAACCTTTTCCCTGTTTCTCACCGCCACATACAAGTTTGGGTTCGAGAAAGGCTCGAGAGGTTCTACTTTCTATATGACTCTGCCAAGTAGGGATCCTGAGCGTGTCGAAGGATTTTCGGGTAATGCGAATTAGAGGCGGGTGATGTGTAGCATATCTTGTCAATGACAGTTCCTCTGGACATCGGCTCCCGTAACTCACTTACCGTGTCCACATACAGTACCCCTACGTCAGTGGCGTAGGAACTTTAAGTACGTCACCCTGTTTCCGGTAATATATCGGATATCCAAGATCCCCTTTGGCTGACGTTCGGTGTCACGATAGCATGTTCATTCCGCCTAACTATCGATGCGCTCCCAGAGCAAATTGCTGGGTACCATTGCGGTGGTCCTACTTGTTCCGCACTGCTTCCGCGACACCGTGCCGCGTTCGCATGCGCCTAAGGAGGACCTGGGTTCCATCCTGAAAACGAGTAATTATGAACGCTAAAGCCAGTTGTCCCAACGCGTGCGAGTCGTTCAACGCAGTAGTAGAAACTTCTCAAAGGAGATCGATCAAAGGAGACAATGAGCGGGTTACCGCAGCAATCATGATCATCGTACGAAAGGGAGTGATGCAGCAAGTAGTCGACATGCAGCTACAAGCGAATCGTTTCGAGGAGGGGGTGCGCGGGACAGCGTCTCCAAGCAAGTCTGATCGGAGGGGTAGCGAAGAACAGAAATTACGAAATACGCACCGGAATGCACCGATCCAGGGTTACCTCAGAGAATCATCCATTAAATGCCTTTGCCCGGGATGACTCAAAAAGTCTTGTCTCATACGTGGGGACATACCCGGACGGCGGCCGAAGACCTGTCGTGTACGCCGCAGCGGTAAGACGCCACGGATGGACCCTTGTCCCCTAGATGTAAACGGCGTAGATTGTTCAGCGGAATCGAGTGTATTGTACTACCACTTTGGCTTGCGAAGGTCATTCTTCTTATGAAGCGTCTTCTTCCCTTTCGCACCTCTGATATTCTGCAACTCATCGAACTTCCTTTTCGCATATCTCCGCGCTTCCGCATCGTCAACCAGCTCATCCACCAAAGTCCGTTTCCGATGTCCACGTGGAAGATTGTCGGTACTTGCGGTACCGAAAGGCGTGGCGGTTGGGAGGATCGTCCCAATCTGACAGAAATGGAAGTCAGCCGGGCGGGAGTGGGCGAGAGACGAACAAAGAATTCCGACACGTACCGCAAAGTGCTTTGGAAGACCTTTGATGCCTTTGCCTTCGCCTTCGTCTTTCCGGTAGAATCGTTTGGGGTCCAGTTGATTCCGTAGACGGAGTGCTTCGACTTCACGGTATAACCGTGGCAAGTCCGCCTCCGCCGGCGCTGGAAGGTCGAACCAGCCAGGCCCCGCCGTTTTGTTTTTCAGCTATGCCCGAGAATTGAAAGTGTTTCGTTTAGGCAGGAAACAACATACCGCCTTTCTTTGCCTCTTCGTCAGTTGTTTCCAATCCGCGTTTGGGCCTTCGGGCGGTGCTGGCACAGAAGCTGAAGCAGAGGCAGCCTCTGCCTGCACAACGTCTGGATCGCGTACCGATGTCGGCGCTTGATGGCGCGGCTTGCCGAACTCAAAGTACGGCGGAGGGAGTACGCCAGGGTCGAGGGGTGGCAATGGTCTATCTTGAAGTCAGACGCAGACCGTAGTAGTCCCCTCACACGTACTTTTCCTCCTCGTCCTTCTCCCCGTCGTCAATCTTGATGACGTCTTGCTCACCAAACCCATCCGCCTCTTTTTCTTCTCGCAGCATTTTTATCCTTCTCGCTTCCTCGCGTGCATTCCATCTCGCCTTGTCGAGCAGCGACTGTAAGTACTCCGGCGTGACCTCGTCTTCTGAATCTGAATCCGACGTGCTGCCCATCGATGTCGGCCCGCCCGAGTCTGATTCTGAGCTGCTAGAGTCCGAGGGCTCAGACGACGTCACCGACCGCGCATCTTCGTCCACTCCAAACGCGACGAAGTCCTCCTCGAGGTCCCCTACCACCTTTCGTTTGCCCTTGTCCGGCGTCGACATGGTCGGTTGATCAATCCGTACGCGGTCCAGCGACCTCGAAAAGCCGTTATGTAATCGGCGTTTTTTTCTCTTATTGCACAATGCCTCGCCGACGCCCCTCCCAAAAAGCCAAATCCCGTTCCAAGCCTCGGCCGGTCGACAGAAAAGAGAGTCGTATCAAACGATGGGACACCTTTGACGATATCGAGCTCGACGAGGAGGATCAGTGTGCGTCCACGGACCACTTGTTTCGTTTGTTTACTCAAATAGGGAATCGTCATAGTTCATGCTTCCAGGGATAAGATTCTGTTGGGTGATGCGGAAGACGCGGACGAGGATGAAGACGAAGACGAGGTGTTTGCATTGCAGGGTATCTCCGACTCGGATGACGACGACGAAAGCGAGCCCCCACACGGAACTCCAAATGACGACGACAGCGATGGCATGCAAGTCGACTCTGACTCTGACTCTGACTCCGGCCCCATCCCGTCCAAGCCTAGGTCCTCTAAACCCGCACGCGACATCCAACAAATGGACATGTCCGACTCGGAAGAGGAAACGTGGGGACGCAGCAAGGGCGCATACTATTCTTCCAATGCCGCACAGATCGATTCGGAGGACGAGGAGGCCAACGAACTCGAGGAGCAGGAGGCGCTCAGGCTACAGGCCAAGGCGCGTGAGGGTATGTGTGACGAAGATTTCGGACTCGGAGTCGTCGTGGAGGGCGACATCGAGCTGCCCGAACCGGTGTACAACTTATTCTCCTTCCGGACACGCGGGTGCTAAGCACATTCATCCAGGGAACAGGAAAAAACGCCGAATCTACCTCCGATAAAGGCCCCACAGGACAAACACTCTATCCTACGCACTCTCGAGAGGGAATACCCCGAAACAGTCGCACTCGCAAGAGACTGGGAAGATACGACCTACAGCCTCGTCGAAACCAAAGCTCGAGTCGAGGCGTGCGTTGTTCCTTTCTTCTTCACTACCCCACTCACCGCTCCCCCAGCACCCCCAAATCCGACGCGCTTGAACTCGGTCTCCAGCACCTATATTACCGTGCGTGTCCACATCTCGCCGACGCTATCGTTTGGCACGTTCACCCCTGTATGAGCAGAAACCCTGCTCACGTACGCGACCACGCTCGCCTTTTACCTCTACCTGCGTGCCACGGACAAATACGCGGCCCGCCCCGACCTTCTCCGTCGACACCCCATCTTGAACCGTCTTCTCACCCTCAAAGAAGGGATCCACACGCTCGAGACCCTAGGCGTCGGGCAAGACGTCTCGGATGATGACGAGGACGGAGAAGACGAAGAAGACGATTCGACGGACGGAGACGGCGACCTCTGGTCGCTCATCAAACAACACGGCCTCGAATCAGGTGAACTCACCGACCTCCTCGAAGACGCCGGCCTCTCGGTCCCCAGTCCGCCCTCCCCGACCAAAAAAGAACGCGCCAAGAAAGGGCCCAAGAACGCGAAACGCAAGACGCCCGCGGAGCACGCCCCCGATCAAGGAACGCCCGTGTTCGACCTCGTCGAGCCCGAGTTTACCCGTGCATCGCGGAGAGACAAGGTCGCGGTCGCTGGCGCGCACGCGTCCGCGGATCCATTTGGCGAAGTGAATGCGCTTCAGCATCACGATCTGGCTGATAAGCGGGCACGGAAGAAGTCCCTTCGGTTTTACGTGTCGCGCATCGAATCATCTGCATCACGCCGGACGAACGCACGTGCGATTGCAATTGGCGGGGACGATGATATTCCATACAGGGAAGGAAAGAAGGAACGAGAAGCGAAGGTGGATAAGGAGAGGGAGAGAAGGAAAGAAAAGGGCGAGTTGGGTGCGGGAGGGGACGACCTAGATGATGTCGATCCAGAAGCCAGCAAGGAGGGAAAGAAACGCAAGAGAAAGCGGGAGCTGGATGACGAAGATATGGAAGATGAAACAGGGGCCGTAAATGGATATTATGACCTCGTGAAGCAGGCTGCCGCCGCCAAGAAGGCACGAAAAAAAGCAGAGTACGAAGCTGCAGCTGCACGGTGCGTTCCTGCGGATACCCACCACCGTGGCCAGGTATTCATTTACACTTTTAGGCCGGAGCTTGAGCCGGAGAACACCTCAGGCCCACGCTCTGTCACACGTGCGATCCTCAAGAACAAGGGTCTCACACCCCATCGCTCCAAGGCTGTCCGGAACCCTCGCGTGAAAAAGCGTCAAAAGTATGAGCAGGCAAAGAAAAAGGTTGCTTCACAAAAAGCTGTTTACAAGGGCGGTATCGGGGATGTTTCGAGATATAGCGGTGAACAATCGGGTATATCCAAAGTAGTTAAAAGTGTCCGGTTGTGAACATGAAAAGCGGTATCGGATAGTATGGGTACAACGAAGAGTCCAGGATGCTATTGACATCCGGGGTCGAGTGGAATGAGAGTTGATCCTGAAAGCAATGTGAATCTACCACCTGACAGGAGAGTGGGGACAACCGGGGCAGCGATGACTCGAGAAAAATAGCAATGTGTTAACCTCGGAAAAGTAAACGACGAGTCACAGCGAATTCGAACAACGTGAGTGATCACAAAAATATCCAGCGAGAAAGGTAACAACCGGATAATAATATCATACATTTTACACGGGCTCCGATAAACCCTCGACATCGAAATATGGTATTGATAACATAGAATCGAGTTGGTTACGCGGACAAATACTAGGGTCCGGTCAAATCGGGGGATCAGGGAAGACAGGAAACGGACTAACCATAGAATCGCGGTGTGCATGATGGATGCCATTACCGTTGCCGTTGGTTGACGATGTGACATTCGTGGTGTCCATAGGGGGCGTACGGCGAGGAACGGCGTTGCTCATTTCGTGAAAGGAAGGACCCTTGATCAAAGTTTGGTCGTATTCGCGCCGGATCATCTGTGAGAGCTCCTTGGTTTCCTCATACGCGTAGCTATATTGCTCGAGCCCCTCGATGCAGTTCTGCACTTCAGGACGGCCAAGCCGTGCCAAAAAGAAGCCAGACTGGATGATACTGACGTGCATGACGGCGGGATCCAATTTCTAGCGGACAGATCAATCAAGAAAAAAAAGGTCTCGAGGTTCTTACCAGATACCCGTTTGAAGTTAGCACCCCCGCCAATGCGGAAATTCGCAACGAGGCATTTAGAGCTTCTTCAAACACCTTGCGCTTGACGGTCTCCACCTGATTCATGCCACTCGGCGACAGGGAATCGTCACGGACACCAAATTCGTCCATGGCACTGAATAAACCTATCCACATCACATGATACTGCGCATCGCTTGCACCTATGAAGCCCTGTCAATGGATGCAGGCAAAGATTTCAAACAAATGCATACAAGCGGACACCGCAGAGACGAAGTCCCAATTAGCGGCGAGGTTGGGTGGGACTCCGACTTTGGACAAATGGGCGTCTCGCCACCCGCTAAGTTCGGTTGAGTACTGAAGGGCGGCTTCGACAGGTATCCCCTCCGAGTCCGTCGTCGGGCGCCAGAGCAGACGTGCCATTTGACGTGATATACGGGCCAGGGCGTGTGCCGCGCTATAATACCCCTGGTAGAACGTTAGGCGAAAAACGTCATCAGAGAGCGGATGACAAACCAAAAACTGAAAAGGTCTGAGCAAAGGTCACCCCATAGTAAGTGTGCCTGACTCACTTCAAGTTGTTCGCGAGGGGAGGGCTTCCCAGGGTCCATATTTTCCTGAGGCCCCGGTTCCGCAGTGTAGAAATCAATATCATAATCATCATCATCACTGTGCATCACAGTTGAGCGGTAATTAACAGGTCCCGCAGACATATCAGCGGGGCGATGAGGAGCAAAAAGGGGATTCATGATCGCTCACAGCATTGGTTTACGACGGTAATAAAACGCAGAAAACGCGTCGGCTAGGCAGGCCATCCACCAGGCAAATATCATGGTACCACGGGTCTCGGGGTCCTTGATGTCTGCCATAACTGATTTATGGTTGATCTGCAAAAAGGTTGATTGTATTCGCTAACACGAGGTGCCTGTGGTACATGAAACCGACCTGGAGACCCAACAGATTACGGATGCCACAATTGAGCCAGAACCCATGGAACCCTTGGGATTCAAAGTCAGTCGAGCGATAACATAACAGGGGAAGGTGCTGACCATTTTCTGTATTCGGATTTTCTGACCGAAAAGATGGTCATGAGATGCGATAAGCAAGGGGCGGTGAATGTGACTCACGACATTGCATGGGCTCGATCAATAGCCCGATCACGACGTGGTCCTTGTGTGGGACACGGTGAACTTTGGTTGCCTCGGCAATTTCACGACATCGATCCACCAGAGTTCTCGCGAGAAGGCTTTGCCCGCCGTTTCTCTGGCGGTCGGCAAGGAGAAGGGGATGTTCGGAGAACTTTGCGCCCCACGCGATCACCGTTGCGATGAGCGCGGGATGGAGGGGTTCCTCCTGTTTGCTGGCTATGATTTGACGCCCACAAGTGGTCTGGAGATTGAGGCGGGCACGGAACTGGAGGGGGTTCAAGAAGGGAAGCCGCGTGTGGACGATCTGGAAATAGACCTCGACCAGGTCCAGAGCGAATCTACATTAAAAAATGAAGGACCCGCATTTGTCAACACGAAAAATATCTGGATGAAAATATATGAGGAAAAAAAAGTCCGTGAAAACATGGGGAGGAGAGGCTGGGGAGAGTGTGAGAGGAGGGCCGAGAAAGGAAGGATGGTGAATGACGTACCACCGTAATGATTTCGAAAATTTACGTAAAAGTGGAGGAAGGGACGTACTCTGTTCTGAAAGCTTCTTCCTCGAGTTTGGATGCCATCTCGCCCCAGGCAAAATAGGCGGGCGTACGCGACTTGAAAGGGCCGAAGGCGAAGATGGAGTCGCTGCGGGTGGGATGAATGGAGATCCGTATATGCGCGATCGATCGTACCTGGGTCCAGATTCTGGGGGGGCGAATAAATGGAAGAGGAGATTGGGTGTGCTGGAGTGGAGCGCGACGTTGGGATAGCCGCCGAATTTAGAGTTCCAGGGTGCGGCATATGCGGATTTGTGCCAAGGAGGTGTGCCATTTTCGCCTGTGGGAGAATGACTGTTGCGGAACTTGTTCAGGGTTGGGGGAGCGATACGATGTACATCGAGGAGCCTACCCAGAAGATATAGGAGATGAGCTAGTGAGCACAGAGGCACACGTCAGCACGGGTACGAGAAGTACGTCCGCAGCCAAAGATCGAAAGGAAGACAGAGGGACACGAACCTGGAGCTGGTGGAGATGCCCCTCGGCCTGCGGACGGCGGCGTTGCGCTTCTTCTCGCTAGTCGCCTGCTGTACATAGTGGCTGAGAGAGGAAATGAGCGGGGGAAATATAAGCGGTGTGGACGTGGCACCAACGTGCAGGGGTAGTTTTTGGACTGGCAATGCTGGGGGGAGATGAGAGGGCGGATGGATCCAAGGGGGATTGTACGGACCTGGCACTGTGGAAATGAAAGGGGGGCGTGAGCGGGGAGAGGGGGAGATGGTAGTGACCGACCTTTTCCTGACCGGGGAGACGGTTGCACTTGACCTTGCGGGATCTGTGACGATGTGAGGGGGGAATGTCAGATGTGTGTGTACGAACCTGCAAGCGTCGCATGCGGTGTTCTGCTTGCGGGGAGGTGGGAGAGTCTTTGCGAGCTCGTGTATCTGGTTCTGTACGAGCTGGGTGGGGAGGACGAGACCTGTGGAGGTGTGAGGGGTAGCGGGGACGGGGCGGGGAAAGCGGACCTGGCTGGGAGAAGGAGTGTGGAAGGTCGCCGTTTTGCATGATAAGGGAGAGAGAGGCAGAAAATATTAAGGTGGAAAATATCGCTGGTCGTGCGGGTGGTACTTATAATAAACCCGAGTCATAATCCAAGGGGCAACTCATGCACTTGGCCAAGTACTTATCTCGATATTTCCCTTTTCGGGAAACACGTCCGCCATTTACACCCGATCGGAGTTTCGATTCGGGCGCGGTTCCTCGGCACCGCACATCCGCCATCACCGACGCACAGCCACATAAAACTTGTCCCTACAACCATGGTCAAGGTAGAGATCGTCGACGACCATAACTCGCCTTATGCGTCCGCTCAGCCATCCCGTACTAATTCGACCGACTCTCTCTCCTCTATCGTATCAGACGCTTCACTCCCAGACGAGTCTATGTACGACCGCATCTCCGCCCTCGTCGACATCGTCCCTCCCACAACCAGGCAGTCCATCACCTCGTCCCTCATCAAGACCACCGCCCTCGTAAAAAAGACGGGCAAGGTCGTCGGAAATATCGTCTGGATAGTCACCACCTCTGCCCTCCTCATCGGTCTCCCCCTCGCCCTCTCCCTCGAGGACGAGGCAAAAATCGTACAGCAGGAGCAGGAAATGCTCGCCCAGCAGCAGGGTGCACAACAGGTCCCTTTTCTTCTTTTCCCCAGCCCACGCGTCTCCTTCTCAGCCTTTCTTCCACAGATGCTCTCACCCGGCTCGTCGTACCCACCCCCTTCACAGTCTCCACAAAAACCCGTCGTCCCTCCCGGGTTCTAGTCAAAAACGACCACCCATTCCCCTTCCCGGCCGGCTTTGCCGTGCCGCCCGGTCGTCACCCCTCGTCCTACTACTTTCCCCCGCTCCGCATTTTCCCGCGGTACTCACCATGTCCACGCACATACGCTCTCTCTTGGCGAATCATTGCACATGCATGTTCTTATCTGATCATTCCTAATATAATCCCTCCTCTCATCCCGTGCTTCATAAACGAAAAGATACCAGCGGCTTTTGAGCGCTCCTACCCAGCCGTTCTTCCAACACCCATGACTCACCATCTCATCGAACCTTGCTCCTCCTGGCAACGCCTTCTAATGAATTCACTTTTTAGTCAAAGTCTATTCGTGTGCTCCCATCATGTCATGTTCCGACACGTCTCTACGATCTGACATGATCTACACGTTCCCGGACATCGGAAATGAACGCCCTAACTTATCCTCGACGGGAAAACCACCGGGCGCTGGAAGTTGTCTCTGTATGCGTGACATCCACCATCAGCCAACGACAACGACACGTCTCACTGGGCACACGTACGCTGATCGATATCTTCGAAGATACTTGATCGCATGGCTCTCGATTTCGTCTGGAACGACGCCCACCGCTTCCCAGTCGCCAGGAACGGTCGCATCATCCAAGTAGCGCCTCTCCACCTCATCGGGGCAGATAAGCGGCCACCACACCGACTGCGCTGCCCTGGCAACAGCGAGCGCAACTCGCTTGGGTACCACTGGTGCCCGGGATGGCGGGTTGTATGTCACGGACGACACCAAGTCCAAAAGATACTCCAATGATAACGTCCTTGGTCCAGGAAGGGAAATCGTGCTAGACAGTTGCGAGTTGCTCATCAGATTGGCCAGCACCTGCGCAACGTCCATGACCTACAAATAACGCCCCAACCATCAGATTCGAAACCGAAATTCCAAACGAAAAACAACACTTACGTGTACCGGTCTTATTTTGGTTTCCCCATAATTTAACTTCCACCAAATGGGCCAGACTAGCGTTGATGTTTACATCAGTTCGGCACAGCATGCCGAGTATATTGAAGCTTACTGGCCATGTTGTTCAGCAGCTTGTCTTCGTAGCCATACATTGCTGCCGGCCGAATGATGGTTGCATTCTGAAAGGCACTCTTAACCCGCTCTTCCCCATCATACTTGGTGCGGTAAAAGACAGACGTGGATTCCGGCGAAGCATTCAAGTGGGACACGTGCACGAAGCGCCCCACGCCCGCCTCCGCAGCGATCTTTGCGATCCTCTCTGCGCCAGTGACGTGGACGTCGGCATACTTGAAGTTCCTACCGAACAAGACATCAACACACGTCCCACGCAACAGGGTCGAAAAGAATGCGTTACTTGGTCTCATAATCACGCCCGACGAGGTTGTAAACAACATCCGAATGTCTCAGACATTCAGCTATTTGCTCCTCATTCCGTATATCCCATTCCTAATCCGTGTTGGATGAAATCAATCAGACAAATTACACTTCTTTTGTTAGGAAAGAGAATTACCATGGGGACGATCTGACCTAAATCGCCCATGGGCTTGAGGTGCCTTTTTTCGTCTTCCTCTCGGTACGGAACGATGACTTGGGTGCCCATCCGGGCTGTGTGGGTCATATTGAGGGGTCAGACGGGATGCACGGACGAGATAGGACATGTGTGCGTACCGAGTTTAGAGACGAGGTATCTGCCCAGAAAGCCTGTACACCCAAAGACGGTGACGACGTGGCCACTGACGGCGCTGTATCCTGGTATACCAGACGACACGATCGCCTTCCGGCCAGGCAGGGTGACGAGGTCGTGCAACGCACGCTGCGCATGCGACCATGAGCAAACGTCGACAAAAAACAGAGCGCAAAGCGGGATACGATACCTTGCGCTGCGTGACGAGCGCGCGCTGAGCACGCAAGAGATGAGAGTTGGAGAACATCGAGGGCGACGACGGAGGTGAAGAGTCGCCCCAAGGTTGGTAATGCTACCGCTGCCGGAAATTTCCGGACCATTCATACCTACATGGCTCAGGGCAACACCAAAGGTCTCCAGACAAAACCCTCGTCCTCAAAGGCGAGACACGCTGCCAAAGCTGCCGCAGGCCCAAAGAAGGGCCGGCGACACGAACCACCCAAAAAACAAGCCTTGATTAAAGAAGCCAGCATGCGCAAGGTATCGTGAACGCACGCCTCTCATCACGATGGGTGTCATTACAACCCACATCTCAGGCACTCAAGGCCAAGGTCACTAAATCTATAGAACAGCAGATGGTATCTGCGGCCTCTGCTGGCAAGCTGACGATCATGAAACACGCTGTCCCCGAGTCGTACGCCCACCCGCGTTCTGTCGATCGTGTCCACTTACAGGCAGTTAGGGAACCGGAAAAGACCGTGAAAAACGGAAAACGTTGATGCAGTGCGTGTGCTTCCCTAGTGTGCCCGTCCTGCGTGCCCGCAGCGCTCATATCGCCAAAGTAGCTTACATGGTTCGCATACATGACATGAAACCAAATGGGCCTAGAGATTCTCAAGTCAATGGTCGGTTCGCCACACCGTCAGTCCTGCTTTCCGTGCCGTCACAGCGCGACAAGGCACCTTGTCATGAGCATTGTACCAATTGTGGGTCCGATCTGAGCCGATGACTTGTTGAAATGAACATTCTTGAACATATCATACTGATGTGGACGGCAATGTGAAGCAAAGAAAAATAACATGGACTACCCTGACCGTTGTGCACGCCAACGCGTGCAAAAATGATTAGCAGAGTAGTGGATGTGCAGGCTATGATGCGTCTTCATGGGAGAGTGTGATGGATGAATCGGTGGCATGCGGAAACAGAATGCAAAAGAAAAGAAAAAAGAAAGGAAAAAATGGATTGTGCCCCGTGTAGCTGTAAAACAGGAAATGGTAGCAGTGCAATGCGTTGAGTATGCAGGGGATTGCAAGGAAGATGCGGTGCATGTGTATGGAGAGTCAAACATTTACCAGTGAGACGTGCCATGTTGCGATACAGCAAGATTGAAGGATGATCGTTTTTGCTAAAAATCAACGTTGTGCAACGTAAAATGCTTTTTGAAAATGGTCCAACAGGTGTTTCCGTGGGTTGGTGTGGGCAGGTCTCTTTTATCTCCGTTCCCTGACAAAAGGGACACCACTTGCAGCCTGAAAGAGTGCGTATTTTATTTGTGCTAGCGTGTCTCTTTCTTCGGGAGTCAAAATGGTTGGAGACTGCGAATCGACAAACAAGATGACTTTATTGATAGCATCTTCTGCCTCTGCAATGTCCGGAATAGTGCTTCCACTCGTGATCGGGGGTCCTGGTTGGTATACGACGACCGAGTCGGGATACGCCGCGGTAGTATCTCCATGTGCGGACAAGGGTACTTCTTGTTGCTGTTGAATATGTTGCTGGGCTGAGAGCTGGAGGGAGGCCTGGTGCACGTCAGCGACGACAGGATCATGATGCCGGTCCTCTTGGGGTGGGAATGGCTGTGGAGGGAGCACGTTGTGCTGTGAAGCCGACGGATGTGATGAAATCGGAGTGTCGTTTGTTGGCAAGGGTTCTTGCTGTACGGTCCATATAGGGGGTAGGGGATTGTGCGAAGGAGGTGGCTCCGTCTGAGAGTGAGAGGGTCCTGCCATGGGTTGATTGTCCTGGGAAAGATCGAGGTCCTGATCGTCTTCCGACTCCATGTCATCATCGCCATCCTCTGCTGTGGGCGAGTCCCGTCGAGCGAGTGCTTCGGACCTGGACTCAAAGGCAGGGTTGAGAGGGGAGAGGACACTTTCATTGCTACCCTTGCGGAGATGAGTGGCACCTACGCCGCGCGCTGCACGAAGGGACTTGTGCGCGCCGAGCCAAACCCCTTTACGGATGTTATGGCGATGCTTGAAATTTTCGACCCATCCGGAGCTGGCCTTGAATCTTTCGTCGGGGATCTGGAGATTGCGTGCAGTTTCCTTTGCTTTATTGCGTATAAGCGCATCTGTAAGAAGGGTGTTCTGCTTCTTCATTTGGACGAGCCAGCTGACAAGCTCCTCTTCGACCTCGGGGAATTTGGAAGGGCTGGCACCCAAACTTTAACAGGGACCAAGTCGGGAAGGAATGGGCTCACCGATGCTTGGCGACGCGCATGTCGTCGTCCTCGGGGACGTTCATCCATTTTGTTTTGTGCTTGAGGATCTTGCTGATCGTGCTGCGTTCGACGCCGTAACGGGCAGCAATGTCTTCTTGACGCGCGTTGGGATTCTCCTGATGGTACATGCAGATGGCCTTGCGGTCAACATTGAAGAGACGCTGTTTGCGCTGCTTGGCCCGCGGAACGACGGGGCCTGCTGGTGGGGACGGGAGCGGATACGCTGCAAAGGACTGAGAGTTGGGTGCAGCAGAGGTAGCTGAGGAGATGGAAGTAAGTGCAGAAGCGACACTCAGGGCGGGCGAAGCGGAGCGCGGATTAGAGGTAGAGTAAGAAGATGCAGATCTGGAGTGAGTAGGATAGAGGGAGAACGGGGAATACGGCGAGCCAGAGACGGGGGTAGGGAGATAGCGGGGGGACGGGAGAGGTACGTCGGCGGGGGTGGAGGGGAGGGGATAGACGTTGGGGCGATCTGAAGGATGCTGGTAGCGCGTCGAGTCGGTGGCGGCGACGGGGGTTTGTGGGCGGGATATTGCGCTGGCGGGGGACATGAAATAGGCAGGCTGGGGAGGTAGTCAAGCATGTAGGAGCAGAGGAAAGAAAGAGAATACGCACGTCGTCGGAGTGATGGTGTGTGGCGGGTTGTGGACGGTCTCTCCTTATCCCGAGGTGGAGGGTGGACTGGGCACGTGCCTGGCGGCGAGTGATGCGAGCGGGTCCGATGCTGGGTGGGATCTGGGGCGGGATAGAGATGGCGGGGTGTATGTTCTGGTCATTGCGCACGGAGGGCGACTGTGGGTAGGGGGGATAGGGCTGGTCTGGGGTGTATGGCGTTGGCGATGCGTAAGGGTCGTTTTCGGGTGCAGAGAAGACATTGTCCGTCGGTGAGTGCTGTTTCGTGAGCCATGTCTGTGACGGGGCGGGGTTGTGGTTATCTGGGGACGATGGTGCGGGGTAGACGGGGAGGGGGTTGGGCGGGGCGTACTGTGCGACGTTGTCCATCGGTCCCGATGTGACACATCTGCTGGTGCAGTCCAGCGTCAAGTCGTGGTCGAAGAGACGTGCCAGGGTTGTTCCAGGGCCGTCTTTCTCCAGGTTTTATATCGTACCCGGATCGTATTCTGGCGTCTTCCTCCTCGTTGCTGCCGTCCGGGTACGAAAGATCTCGTCAGATTGCTCAGATGCCCTCCTGCGCCCTCCCCAATGCGGCCGACAACGCTCTCCTCGTCCCCAGCGCGTGCTGTCCCACCCTTCATTCCTCGTCATAGTGACCTCCTTATTATCATACCTTTACGGGCCCTCTCTCCCTCCTCGACCTCGGAGATGAATCGCTCATGTTCCCACTCTCCAATGATCGTGGTATTCTTCCTTTTACTCCACTTTCAACATGTCCTGCCGCACGATCATGTGGCTCTCAATTTATGGCAGCGCTCGGCCTCTTCCCCATGTGCTCCTGCTGCTGCTTCTCCGGCAATGAGTCCGCCTTCTCACCCACCATCTCTCTCTCCCTCCCCCTTCTCTCACACCCGCCAACCCAGCCCTCGCCTATATATCCATCATTCCCAGACTCGCTGTGGTCTAGCCTCTCCCCAATGATGCGTCTTTCCCGTTTTCTTTATCCTTCCCGGTAGCCTCATGCATCATGTCCTCTCTTAATATCAGATCGCCAATATCTTCGTCTCGCCTCGTTCATGATCCGAACGAAAAACTCGAATGACTGTGTGAACTCGTCTACCACCCAAGCCTCTGTCGTTACCCAACTCTTGCCTCATTTGCAACCTTGGCCACCTGTCCCTGCCCATAACCAGGCCTGAGGTCGACATTTTACGGGAGACGCGCAAGTCGCCGCATATCTCTCGTCCTGCTATTCCTGTACAGCCTCTTGTTTACCCTATCGATCATTCGGCTTCTGGAGCTTACAAACACCCCTGAATATCAGCCCTTCCATTCTGATGCGCGTGTTTCGTCGTCAAATATCGACTGCGCACGATGTCCAACGACACCATCGATGGCTTGTTTTCAATTGAGATCCTGCACCGCCGCTATTCGGATAGTAGCGCCATCGCCAGAAACTCCCAGATGGAGCAACCTCACCGCTGCGATGATGGGTCCCACCAGCCCGTTTCTGGTTCGCCCTGGTCCACTCTACCGTAACTCGTTTACACCGCGGCCAATAGCCTGATGACGCATATCAACACATACTAAAATCGTGACAATGTAGATCTGCTATTCCAAAGGTGGATAACTTGCCGTTAGTCACTGATAATCTGTCAAATGTAAACAGTGATGTACAAGGTAAATGGGCAGCACACATGGACCCATTCTTGCCAACAGGGGTAAAATCCATATGTGGACATGATCACGTGAAGAATCATGTGATATATAGCTTGGTAAGCACCAGAGAACGTGCGTAGCAACATGGTACATCCCGTCTATACCGTGGAATCGACCTTGCCATCTCTCATCCTTGTAACTTCAGCTTTAGCTTTGTCTCCTTCACGATGCCCCTGGTTGTACAAGTTATTTGTAGTGTAGTTGACTGACGTCACCAAATATATCCTGTTTGACTGCTTCTGGTCGTAGGTAGGCTATTTCAGGTTATCGAGAACTTGATGTGAATGCTCGCGGTGCCGGTGGCTAGGACCGATAACGAGCAGGCCACAGCCCTAGTCGGCGGCCACCATCCACCGCTGTGCTGAGCAGCGGCACAGACCGGAGAATATTGTCGGAAGTCCTCGGGCTCCCAGTGGCTTAAAGACGCTGCATCGCCGAGTGAGTCATTGTACATTGCATTTCTCATCCAGTTCGTTAACTCACTCATGTCTGCCTTGTTCAGGGTTGCTGCTCGTCAGCATCCACTAACCCTTCGCTCTTCGTTTGTCCAATGTACTCGTTCAAGTTCCCCTGACCTCTTTGCTGTCCCTCGGCTCGCTAGCCGGTTCCACGCTGGGGCCGCTGATCAGAACGCACTGACCAAAAAGCGTCTCAGCGAACATGTAGAGGTTGGCACAGAGGGGTTCCATGCAAGTGAATCTTCGTTCGCTGCCATGCGTGGAGGATTAGTTCTGATCATATTGCAGGGGACAAAAAAGTGTCATCGTCGATGTTGACCAAGGCCGATGGGGTCAGTACAGTACCCCAAGAAATACGTGGCGACTGGGTTCTATTCCACCCCGTTTATACCGAGGAAGAGATGAGATCAGTAGAGGTACATCCCATCTGTTCACCATCCTGACGTTCATGTTTAACCACTGACTCTTTGCCTGCAAGATCCTCCACAGAGATGCAAAGTCACTTTCTGATAAGATTGCCTATAACCTTGTCAGGGGGACCCGGTTCGTTTTCGTGGTTCGGTTCGTCAACCTTGTACTCAACATCGCGAATTAGATGGGGTTTCGACTTTGTTTCGGGATACAAGCACAAGCCGCTTCCTCGCGGTCATAATATGACCACAGAAGAGCTGAAAGAAAAGGGTTATATCCTTGGAGAAGCTGCCTGGTTGTCGCGAATCTTATTCCTTGAAACAATTGCTGCAGTACCGGGCATGGTCGCCGCCATGCTCAGGCATCTGGCCAGTCTCAGACTCATGGTAAATGGCCAGTTTTTGGTCTCATCTCGGGAGGCTAACCACACCACCTTTAGCGACGTGATTCCGGGTGGATTCATACGTTACTCGAAGAAGCAGAAAATGAGCGGATGCACCTGATGTATGTGGTCATTTACATCCTCCCTCAAACGTTGATTACTGATGCATCGTGCTATGAAGGACTTTCATGACGCTCAAACAACCCACTCTATTTTTCCGTGCACTGGTTCTGGGTGCACAAGGCGTTTTTTTCAATATGTTTTGTACGTACGCCTCGTGGATTCGTAGCCTCGTCTCACCCCCGTTCTTAGTCCTCGCCTACCTGATCTCCCCTCGATTGTGTCACAGATTTGTGGGACACCTGGAGGAAGAGGCCGTGATGACATAGTGGGTGCCGTTTGCACGAGGCGATTCCCAGCTTGCCTAATCCATTTGTCCCAAGTACGCGATGCATCCAGCAGATTGAATCCGGCCACCTGCAAAAATGGGCCGACATGCCGGCCCCGGCGATCGCCATCGACTATTGGCGGCTCCATCCAGATGCCAAGCTGCTTGACGTCATATACGCCGTCCGCAGCGACGAGTCAACACACAGGTTCGTCAACCACAGCCTGGCCAATCTCAACCCTACCAAAGACGTGAACCCGTTTGCGTTCCGTGAGCCCGATATGTTTGTCAAGGGCACGAAGATAGGGTACGTATTTTACGCTGTAGGTGGCGATTTGCGGACATTGACCATTTCGTAGGTTCGAGAGATCTGAGGCAGAACAGTTTGTCCGAGATTCGCACGACATCCTCTCGCAGAGGACCAAGCAACCGGAAATAAAGTATTGATCATGGCGTGGCATTCACTTGTACCTTGTCGCACTATTGCACAGATCACCGCTCAGTAGAAGTAGCACGACGGCCACGGCCACCCTAATAATATTTGTTTGACGGCTGCCTTGCTTGTTGTGTTCCAAGTGCTAGCAACTTGTGACGTCACGGTCATGTCTGCTTCGGAAGCGAACCAACACAAGCTCTCTTACTGTAAGTCCATCGACCCTCTCTTCAGCACCACCCGACGTCCGAGCACAGATGGCCGTCCCAGAGCCTTCTTCTTCTAACCCACCGCACACCTCGGAAACGCCAGATGCAGCGTCATGCGGTCACCACGCCGGTCGACGCTTCATCGGACCCCTGCCGCACAAACTCTTGCCTGCTATGTACGAGATGGTACAGGTAATAGGGATTGACAACGAATCCTTTGATCCTTCCTATGTCTCTGCCGTGCGTGACGTCCTGGATCGCAACGCGCACGCCTTCTTCCTCCGCCATGGGGGTCGAGCGCGGGACTGGAACGAGCACGCGCGCGAAACCATACGCGATGAGCTGGCGAAGCGATGGCAGGAGTGTCCCTGGGCACGGTCTTTGCAACACGACCGTACGGCCGCCGCTACGCACTGGGTGGGAAACAGCTTCGAGGTGGGGAACATCCTGGGCGTGAACGTGCTCGACAGTCATGCACCAACCCCTACTGCGCCCTCGGTCGTCCCCGGGACGCCGCAGCAGGAATCACAGGTACCTGATGCCTCGACGGCCGCGCTCTCTTCCACTGGTCCACAATCATACTGGACCGCGCGGTCGCATGTGTCACCGCCATCACCGCAGGATTCGTCTTCCGCAATTAGCCTCCCTGAACAACGCGGCGGAGAACTGTCCGCCTTTTCTTCCGGTTCGCCGCTTCTCGCGACGGCGTCTGCACCCTCGATCCCAATAGATCAGGCGCCACAACAGGGGAGTGATGCTCCTAGGTCTATATTAAAGCAGCCTGCGGGGACCTCATCCAGTAAGCCAAGAATCAAGCGTCGCGGTGTTTCCCTTCTGGATCGGGATGCCAGGCGCAAGGTGGAGCTGCGGCCCAAAGAGAACACACTCTCCCTTAATGACGTCGACGCCGTGAGGCCACCCTTGGAGGGTGAACATGTTGACGAAGGGCCCGTCTCCCCGGCCGCTGTCCTTGCAAGGACGGGAAGCGAAGTCAATGAATGTAGTGCCGGGGCGACCGTGGAAGCGACTCCCCGACCGGACACTCTTGGTGACATTCTCCTACGAGGTTTGTGGAATCCTTTCGAGAATCTGTGTCACATCCTTGATAGTATCCAAGATAGAATGCTTGTCAGGGTGTGTTATACCAAGTCAGAATCCCTTTCAAACCATTTCGACGAGGCTCAAAACCGCAAAACCACCCATTTGCGTCATGAAGACTGCATGGAGTTTTTGGTCGTGTGGAGGAAGGATATGCTAGAGTTATATGAGGATTATGTGCGTGCCTACTGACCATCTCAACCTCGGTTCCACGCCAATCATATCGAGCAGACCATTCCCGGAAAAGAATATATCACAGGACATAAACACCTTGCCTACCTAATCCCGTTGGCTTCGGAGCGAACCTCAGTTTCCCTGTACTCTTTCGTCGACCTCACCTTCAGCGTACTGTGCCCCCAGACGCCCGTCCGAGAACGATGTTCAAGATCACGCCCACTCTTGCAATTTCCAAAGGAAGGTACGAATGTCTTTGTGTTCAAAGCCAAGAGTCGGACCACAGCCCGCGATTGGTTATGGCACCTCTGGTGAGTGCTGCGAGGCCAATTTACTGCATTCCGTATTGACAACACCCCGGTAGGCGTCGCCTTGGGGGGAAGATTCCCCCTTCAATTGAAATCCAGTGCCCCGCTGTTGACATGCGCATTTGCATTGATGTTCCAGCGCCTGAAGTCTTCAATCTTGGCAATACATATGATACCCTCAGTCAAAGAAATATTATTCGCCTGGTGCAACGCTCACTCTCCTCTGAACGCCGATCCTCCAGTTTGGCCTTGAGGGGCTGGAATACCGTTATAGAGCGCGAGCTGCAGGCAGGAAAAAAGTTGAGGCTCGCATGGAGACTTGGCGGACAACTCGATTGGGTGTGGCAGGAACAAGATGTCGAGGGGAATACACGACCGTGGGGTGTTCTTTCAGGATTGTCTCTTTGCCAGGTTCGATCGCTACTTCTAATTGTTCTGCGTGGATGGCCTGATGCGCACCTCAGGGACAGCGGAGAGCTCACCTCGAGTTGCGTATTGCGGAACATTTCCCAGATCATGTTCGCCTCCAGACCGGCAAGAAAATGTTTGAGCCGCCAGCTATCGAGGGCTATGTCGACCGTGTTAGGCTGCAAAGTCGCCAACGTGTCTATCTCGTGACACACGATGGCAATTTATTTTCCCTGTTTCCGTCGGACGCAAGTCCTCCCCTTCCCCCGAGCGCGCACCTCTCTCGTTTGATATCAGGGTTAAACCCAAGCCTAGAGGAATACAGCCAAAGTCTTTTTGAGAGTGAGGTTTGGAGAGGCACAGCGCAGATCCGCGCTGCTCATGGGATGCTGGACCTTCGAAACATTCATTCCGTGAGGAGGGCGTATCACCCGCTGTCCCAGGACGACGGCGAGCATGTCGCGCAAGACGCGATGGATGCTCAAGATACAGGTGGACATCATGGGCATGCTCATATGCACGATCGAGCGCAGCTGCACCTCAGGCGGGCGTTCGATGTCATCCTTGCTTCCGGTCCAACCATACGATTCGAGGTGCGTGCGTGCACGTAACAAACGCCGTTACTGATCGTTGCAACCGTAGGCCCATTCAGCGCACAACTGCATTGAGTGGGTGGCGAGACTCCGTGCCCTTGTCACTTACTGGAGTCAGCGCCATCGCGTAGACGTCAAGGATGAGATGGACGCCGGGTTTGCGGCGGGTACGCATGCGCGGGTGACGCCTCGAATGGTCAAATGTACCCATGGATCTGATCACCAAATCCCGCCGGAGCCGCCCGTGAACTCTGAGTATCCCGTGCTCATGTCGCTGTACAACTGGTGTCCGTTGAGTACGTGTCGGAGTATCGTCAAGGCTGGCAGAGTTTTCATCAGGAAGGGGTTGAGAGGACAATACAAGTCAGTGCTTTCCTCTCGCCTGATGCACGTCCAACGCTGTAACCAATTCCTCTATTCTTCTCGCGTAGACTCGTTCAACTGTTCCTCGTGCCCGGTCGACTGATCAAATATAACGTATCTCCAACCACGACCCTGCATCATCGCAACGCGAAAGAGATCGGATTATTTGACGCATACGTCTGTTCGGGTTACTTTGCCGCGCTCGCGCTCCGCCCGAGCGAGTACAGCCCCGAGTCGCCTAACTTGCCTCGACGGTACCAGGACGGTCTCGAGACGAACGAACGCGGAGAAGACGAGTTGTTCGTGATTTGGTATCGCAAGTCTCCTGACTCGGCCGGTTCCTACCGGCCGAACGCGCCTGCGGGGGGGTTTCAGCCGACGGCGGCTGTACCGCGGCTTTCAAAGGGGAGTCACAAGCTGGTCGTGTTTCGGACGAGGAGCAGGGTGGAGCGGGATGCATGGTGTTGGGCGTTGGGGTGTGAGATCGAGAAGGTCGTGAGGAATAATAGGGTGAGGGAGCAGAGGGTGAGGGAAGCGGGCAGACTGGTCGAGCTGCCAGATTGAAGGATTGACACTGGGCTCCACTTGGTTGAAGGCTTGTTATATGTATTGACTCGAGGTTATTCAACCAGGGTGCAATGTGTGTAATTTGTATGGGATAATGACAGGGTCTGCTTGGGATCTGAAGATGTGCTGAATGGAAGCTTGAGTGTGGAGATGGTGAAAGCAAGCAGGAGGTAGGTCAGGAAAAGTATTGTGTTTGAAGCAACGAGGCTTTACTAGTGATTCGTTATGGAACATGCTCACATTACGCGGGTATACAGTACGTCACGAACCACGGCATCAATCTACTCAATCACTTCGTCGTCATCGTCGTCATCACTCTCCTCTTGCTGTCTTTGTCTCCTCGCCGCAATCTTTATCCGCTTTTCTAGCTCCTTGTCCACTTTGAGGTGGTCCATCGTGATCCGTTTGGTACAACCAGATGCAGGGCACGGCTTTCCATCACTCCCTGCTCTCTTCAGGAACTCTTGAATGGCCGCACGGGAGTAAGAGTGTCCGCAAACCGAGCTATTCGTGGAGGATCTCAGACAATCCGGTGCTGGAGGGAGTATATCACATACGACGTCATCGGATTCTTCAAGACCGTGAGGGTGATAGGACATTTGTAGTCCTGAGTGACGCCACCGACTTCTAGGTCGTCATCGTCGTCGCTCGCATCACCGTCCTCTATTGAATGAAGTTAGCCACGTAATACATGGTGATTCGAAGACAAACCCCTCGGGACGAGATCTTTGATAGGAGGAATTGCTTCGCCGGGATATTGCGTTTCCTGGGCACTTGATATCAGCTGGTGTCGTTTGAGGTGGTATGATTGACAAACGTATATTCCATGTTTGAATTGTACATATGTTTCGACAGGAGCATACTTTTGACGCGTGGTCTTGTTCTTGTATTCGTCTACCCGTTGCTTCACTTGATTCTCATACGTCTCGAGCACATTGTCCTGCAAAAGAGATTGTAGAACGATAGAGAGGAGCACCAGCATGAAAACACACCACGACTTCGCCACGTACAAGGGTTTGGTGGAGACCGTTCAACGTATCCTCATGAGAACGCATCTCTTGATCAATATCAAGAAGCTTTTTCATGATGGCATCCACCTCGTCTAGCGCCTTCGATATCGGTTATCCAATGAGGCCAAAACGGCGGGGGATAGCAACACACACCTCTCCGGCTTCGCCAACCTCCATCACCTCTGCAAGCGAAACCGCGACATCCTTGACAAGCCGAAACGAGCTTTGGTGAATCTGCTTCCGGATCATCTCCCAATCTTGGGCAATCCCATGCAACTTTGCACCCTCTTTTCCGTCCAAAGGCTGGTCATGAAAGTTTTCGATATCGATTCTGTCGTCATCATCATCGTCATCTTCGCGATTCGTGTTCGATGGGCCAGCTGCAGGGGGTTCGATGGTACCGCCGCGGGTGATCTTTGGTTTCCTTTCCTTTTTAATAGCCGTCTTGGGGACCAGTCGTACGTCCTCAGAGTCCTCGTTATTGTCGACGTCATCAGCAGGTCGTTGCGATGAGTCGCCTTCCTCTTCTATGTGGTCAGAGGATGGTGCCCTACGAACGCGTCGATTGCGGTGCTTGTTGGCTGCGGGCATCTTGTCTTGTGAGCAAAAGAGAAACAAGCGCGACGCGTCTATAGGGGAAGCCTCTCTAGGCGGTAAAGTCTCACGGCCACTGGTTGACTAGGACAAGCCATGTTCTCGTTCCTTCGCAGTCTACCTAGGACATGTTCGTTCGTCGTCCCATCCAGGCCATTCAGTGTATCTCCCTTTCTTTCCGTCACTCTCAACCAGGCCATGCGTCGCAAGAAGCCGCAGGAAATATCCCCTCCAAAGTCTCCACTCCTTAACACCTGTCCCCAGAAAAAGGGCGTCTGTACCCAAATATTCATCATGAAACCCAAGAAACCCAACTCTGCCAAGCGGAAGGTCGCTCGTGTCAAGTTGTCCAACGGGAACTCGATCATGGCATATATTCCCGGCGAAGGCCATAATTTGCAGGAACACAGCGTGGTCTTGGTCCGTGGTGGTCGTACGCAGGATTTGCCTGGTGTGAGGTATGTCCGAGGTATTTCGCTGACGAGCAAGACCGAGGCGTTCTTCCATAGGTATAAGGTCGTCCGTGGTGCTCTAGACTTTGGTGGTGTCGTCGGTCGTACGCAATCCAGGAGTAAATACGGAGGTACCGGTGTTGGTTCCTGTATTGAATTCGCTACTCACGCTTGCGCCAGCCAAGAAACCAAAGAAATAGTTCCTATACCAGTTGTCAACTATTTGATCCCTTGCCTTCTATCATAATTGTCCAAGACACTGAACAATCGTAGAATTCTCGGGTCGGTAGCGGAACACAGTGTTGCCACGTCATAGTAATCTCCATGTGGGTCCAGCCCGCAACTGTCCTTCCCCATCCTTGAAACTACCACTGCGTTTTCAAAATCTGACTGAGGTTTAAGAATTCCATGGAGTGGAGTAGGTGAGAGTTGCTTCACCTTGCAGAATTATTGTCATATCGCGTACACGTTATCTCGCCACTATCCAATGACAAGACGATCGATGTTTCCGTCCCATGTCGTGGTAGGTGTCCCCCTCGTCTACACCTTTGCGCTGAGAATTCGTCCTGGCGGGGGTCACCCTTCACCCTAGTGAATGGCTTAACCCCCGTCCACTTGTGCATATAACCGACTACAATTTCATGAAGCATCCTCTCCAGCATCCCAAGTGCAAACCTGCAGATGTGAAATCTCAGCTACATGAAGAATACCTTTGCCTATTATATATCAAGCATGGTTCGGTGGGTCCGATAACCAGACACTCTCCGTCGTCATCGAATGCTACAACGATCTTGGGTGCCAGCGACTACACGGGGGTTAACTCCAAACGGGACTATAACATCATACGTCAGATCAGTACACAAGAGCCGTAGTGGAGGCCTAGATATTAATGATAGTGTGATCGTGTCTGTTCGTCACTTCGCGAATTCTGACGCAACAGGGTTAGTAATATTATGTTCACCGTACTCGAAATAGCAATTTTCGAGGCGGAGAACTTCCAAGCTTGGCAACTACTTCAAAACGACGTTAGGGGGAAATTTCAAAACTAGCTCCTCGAACAAGTTTCACATTTGCTAACCTCCACTATCGTGTGCCCCTAAACGACCTGTGGGGACGATATATAGACCAGGTGGCAAGCGACTTCGAAGTCATGGCTCGACTCCCAGACGAAAACATTCACCCCGTTGCGACCGGTCGTGCGGCTGAGACTGTGGCACAACACCAGGACCCACAAGAGGTTGTGTTCTGGGCTGGATGGGTACGTGATCTGCCGTCGCAGAGTTTAGCTTACGCCACATCGCCTACATAGTTTTGTCCGTTCAGCCTACGAGTCTGGATTGCACTCGAGGAAAGGGGGATTCCATATCAATACAAGGAAGTCAATCCATACAAGAAAGATCCACACTTTCTCGGTGAGTTCGAAACGCATCTGAGCCAAACTCGAATCGACATGTTCCAGGGATGAACCCCAAGGGCCTCGTTCCAATGGTCGAGTACCGAGGTAAAGCACTGTATGAGTCGACCGTGTTGTGTGAGTTCCTTGAGGATGCGTATCCGACATACAAACCCAATCTGCTTCCTTCGGATCCATACGAACGGGCGCGAGTACGGATCTGGATCGATCACATGACGAAGAACATGATGCAGGCGTGGCAGCAGCTGTTGATGGCACAGGACGAGGCTAATGCGAGCCCAGCGCGGACGGCTCTGTATGAGGCACAACGCAAGTATGCAGCGGAAATTAAAGGCCCGTATTTCCTTGGGGAATCGTTTTCGCTGGCGGACGTGATCGTCGCGCCGTGGGCGGCGAGGCAGTATTTCTTGGAGGAACACCGGGGATATGACAAAACGGGTGCCGGTAAAACATGGAGGGAATATGTGGACCGATTGGCTGCGAGGGAGAGTGTGCGCAAGACAACGAGCGTACGTGTTTTTCTTGACGTGTGATACGCTTCGTTATTTAGAAATGGTTTTTGCAGGACCGGGACAAGCTGCGAGTGGTTTATGACCGATATCTCCGCGACGAGGCTCAAAGTGAGGCTGCTAAAGCAATCCGAGCTGGCAAATTGATGCCGTAGAGTATTTCCCCTCCATCTTAGTTAATTGGCCATGGCCACGATGTACGTTGTAATTTTCCGATGTACGAATTCGAGTTGGGCAAGTATCTTTCAAGGATTATTTGTCGTAATCCAAAGATGAAGGTATCTCACTGGCAGCGTGTAGGTGAGTACTGCTTTGCCACTGCCCCGACGGCCGCTGTGAAACCGTACCTTATGTGTTAATGGACAGCCTGGCACACATGCTTCCTTTCATCTCGCGGTAGGTGGCCAACTAGACTCCCTGAGGCCATTAGCCAGTGGGAGCATGACAGGAACAAGATACTGCGGGTGAAAAACACGCATCATAGATAGAAGTGAACAAAGGTAATATGCCAGCTGAAGGGTTCAGTTAATAATTAAAGGGAAATGACGCACAGCACCGCATGATATGGCTCGGGGATTACATGGGCGTGGCGACTCCGCCTCAATGAAACAGCCTTAAGCATGTACCTCTTGCCACCACAATATTATGGAATATCTTCCCTAGCATCCGCAAAGTGAAACAGTACCCACCGGCTAGCCGAAGACAGCTTGTTGGAAAAGGCTAAAGGCGAGTCAACAACCTAACAGGACAAGCAAGTGGTTTTCCTTGGTAAGCCAGGCTTGACTGGCACGTCATTAGATCTGATCGTATCCAGGTGTGATCTCATCAGTGTCCGAGCAACCATGCGAAAGCAAGAGTGGAACCTGTCCGGCACTTGTAATGCTCCCAGTAAAGCTGTTCGAGAAGCCCAACTGGTTCAACTGGCGTCGGTTCAACTATCGATCACCTGGAATGCTGCGTTTCCACATGCTACGACAACCCAACGTCGTTGCAATAGCCAAGCCCTTATATGTAAAGCAAAGTGTTAAGCTTCGGTCGCTGCCGAGTGGCGTGTAACAACTTGGAGGGCTCTGATGATTGGTAGGACACTTCACAGTTATGTTGTAGTTAAAAATTACACTCACCTTCAGACTTGGATGCTCAATTCCAGTGTACGGGACACGTGACAATTCAGAGGGATCGTGCTTCTTATCGCCTTAAGTAAATACTGACTAGGTTCCTTCATGGCATTGTCTTGACTGCTCATCGCAGGTACTACCTCCTCGTCCTCCGAGTTCGCCAGACATTCCCGATGGCACTACAGGAAGTGACGCAGAGTTACCATTGATGGGGAGTAAGTCACCCCTAGCAAGAGTAGCCTGGTCGACCGATGCTGCAGATCTCTTCATCTTGCTATGTTCTTTCCTTCTCGTCGCAATCTCCGCTGCCCTTATTGCCCTCGTATTCCATGAGCAAACGCTTGGTACCAACGAGTTCAGAATCCCCAGCAACACTTTTTCAAGCCTACAGCGGGTAATATCGACACTCAGTAGCCATCACCCCAGCCGTAATAACGGCGACCGAAAAGCGATACATGCTCTTCAAATTCGCGAGAGAAGTTCTGCGTAGCAGAAGAGTCGCCGTCTACAGCAATTCCTCTATCGGGAGCCTTGCTACCTACCCGATGTTCCATTGGCGTGGAGTTCCCCTTGCTCGCCCTATTGGCCGTTTGGATATGGGCATTGGTTACTGGCTTGACAGTGAACAGCATCTGGGGGATGGAGTCTGCGTCAGGCGCAGTGGATATTTCAGTGCCCTCCGGTCCATTCAATCCTGCGACTCTAAATTCGTCATGGTTCATCCCCCTTCGGGCAGTTGGCTTTCGTCATGTCGTCGCTATGCTTCGGGACAGCGCGTTCGCTTATCAATATCAATAATGCCAATATCATAACGGATGATCCACCAATGGGGCCGATCTACTACCCTCCGCTCCAGGATGTGGTACAGAACGCTGGCTTTTCCTTTTCCACTGCAATGAATGGCTTTGACATTTCCATGGAATAGCTGTCTTCAGTCCTATCCACCGTTCAGAATCTCACCTGCGTGGGAAATATCTTTTCCAACATCAAGTTATGGCTTGATGGCTCTGATGATCAGACACTCTCCATTGTCGTTGTCGACTCGACTCATGCCAACTTGGTCTCTCGACTCAATGCTGCTGCAATCGTCATGGGTGGGAATCTGTCTTCCTCTAGCAGCCACACGGAATTTACAGCAAACGGGACATCATGGCTCAACGTGATGCCAAGGAGGAATGTATGGGCCCAGGATGTTACCAACCTAATATGCAACACCACCTGCCGTCAGTCGGCACATGCTTCTCTTGTTCGTCGTTCTTGGACTTTGCAGTGAGCCTAAACGCTAGGCCATATCTCGTTAGTGAGAACCCGCAATATCACCACTGGAGCACGATCCTGACCATGACACTTGGCGCTTACATTTCTGCCGTGTCCTCGCAGCTCGGATCCCCGACGCTCGACGTTTTAGTCTTGGTGTATAACATTTTGTTTACACCGCGTTATGGGGTCTACATTCTCCTCCTCAACACCGTCGGTCGACCATTATGCTGGTCATCGTGGTGAGATTGCGTTTGGCCAGCCGTCTAGGGGGAGATGTCAACAACTCCACGCGGTTGCTCTTGGACCCGCTGAACAAGCCGGAATTGTTCAACACGTCCCCGAATACGACCGTGGATGCGCTTGCAGATCCATATAGGTTTGTTAGGAGGGACGGTGCGTTTTTGCTTACGGAGCAGAAATCGACAAAGAGAGGGTGGGGATTGGATCGGAAGCTTGAAGTCTACTCTGTGTAGACCTTGAAGAACCCACTTGATCGAACCCCGTGAGGTCGCTGACATTTGACATATATATACGTGAGCGTACATTATAGCATTGTAGAATCTCAAGGCAAGTTTATTGTAATTTAGAACTCTTGAAGCCTTTTATACATTTAACCGTCGAGCTCTCAGTACGAATGAACGTGCGATGGTAGTATCAAACTTTGAAACAGACGTTGAGGGAAGAATCCAAGTCGATGTGGCTGTGCCAAGAGTGAAAAACCATCTTAAAGGCGAATCGCCTTTCTCGTCCATGTCTCGTATCCTCCAACCAGCGCGGTCTTTGCATGCACTACGCGCCTTTCACCGTGTACGGTGGAACACGACGCCAGCCACCTTGCACTCAAACGCGAATGCCGTCGCCCCAGTCTCAAGCTCAGCCACGAAATCCCAAAAGCGACCCCACCTTGGTATCCCAGTTGACCCAAATCACGGTCTTTGGGCTTTTTTCCGGAAAAAGGAGGTGGATGGCGTGGTGAAACACGAGACGCTGGAGGCTAGAGAGTCGCTCACCGAGTCTGGTATGTGCTTGCCTTGGTTCAACATTGTTGCTCATGCGTTGATGTCTGTCCGATTTGGTAGGACGACCCTGGCACGCTGCCGAACTCAGGCGAAAGAGTTTCAAGGACTTGCATACGCTCTGGTATGTTCTCCTGCGTGAACGCAACCTTCTCGCGACACAGCGCGAGGAGGCACGGAGAATGGGCATCCAGAACCCTGAGTCGCTCGCTGCTCCAACCATGGATCGAATGGTCGGTCGTTTCCGAACGCTGTTTTGCGCTTTGAATTCACACTTTACGACTATAGTGCCGCAAGTCGATGGCGCGTCTAAAGTTTGTCCTCAATGAGCGGCGGTTACACTTTGAGAAATTACGCCAAGAGGGGGTCATGTCGCAGGCTGAGTTGTTGAATGGTCCAGAGCCTCCGAAACCGACCCGTCGCATGACGAGGAGGGAAAGAACGGCAGCTCGACTCAAGGCGTCGTCACCACCAAGTACTGCATGACATTGCTCACTCCGACGCGCGATCGCATTAGATATATTTAATACAACACGTGCTGTGAGATGTGTGGGGTGCTAACTGATGTGAACACCGCGTGTACGGACTCGTTCCCAGTCTAGCATCTCCTGCGAGATCTGACAATCCTTGATAGAGGGATTTTCGTACATCTCTATCTGTCGCCTACCACGCCTGAGGAGGTGCTCGATCGCAGCGACATTCCGAGGAGATACCGAGGATGCCTGGGTATGGAATGCGTAACGAATGTGAAGGGAGAACTTTGGCTGGGCTTGCCGTGGTTTCTTTCGTACCATACGAAGTGCACTGGGTAAAAAGGATGAGCCAAAGATACAACAAGACAGAATAGTACGCACCGTCTGTACAGGGCAAGAACCTCCTTTTGCAGTCCGGACTTCCTCGAGGACATGGCTTTTTTTTGTCCCCCGAGTGATGGAAACTACTCAGCGGTGGGGTCTCGGGTCCTGATCAATCCCCTCGACACCGCCCGGTCCGCCGGACATGGTCGAATGTAAATAGGCCGGAAAACGGACTTGGTTATGATCGCGTTTAGAACGTGTCGAGGTCCAGTTGAAAGATCTGTCCTTCCCTGGCAGCGATACCATACAAGAGCGGTTCGCGACTTCTCTGCGAGCTCCAAGGATGCTGGGACGTCGAGTCCAACCGAGTATTGCAAGAACCTCGTTCGAAAACACGACTATGAGGGACACCTCACCGCGCAGTTCTACCCTCGGCGATACCAGAGTGCGTTTTACGCTCTGAGAGCCTTTTACGTGCGTATATTCATGTGGAACTACCAAACTGCTGAAGTTTGTTATACTAGATTGAACTGTCCACGATCAAAGATGCTGTTTCACAAACAGCCCTTGGTCAGGCCCGACTTGTGTTTTGGAGGGACGCCGTAAAAGACATCTTTGCTGTAAGTTGTGCTCTGGGTGCATTGCGAATTACGAATGTTCTCGCAGAACAAACCTCCGCGGCACCCCATCGCGCTTGGGCTCTATGAAGCCACGCAGAAGAGTCGCCTTGCACCCTACCACTTTCAGAGAATCATCGAAGCCAGGGTCGGTTTTAATGCACCCAGCTTGGTTCTACTTCTTTCTCAAGATTGATGTCATAGGAACAAGAGTTGCATGCTCAGTCGTATTTGACTGTGGAGTCGATGACCTCGCACGCCGAGTCAACTTCCTCGACCTTTCTTTACCTCCTCCTCTCGCTCCTGAACCTGCCGTCCGCAACGCTGTCCCATGCCGCATCCCACCTCGGTGTAGCCCAGTCGTTTACGACGCTGCTGCGTGCCTTTCCGTTCCACGCGTCCAAGGGAACGATAGTCGTTCCCGCCGAGATTACGGCCAAGCACGGCGTCAACCAGCAAGAAGTGCTCACTACGAGGAAGAGTAACAAGGCACTGGAAGACGCTGTGTTCGAGTTTGCCACGATTGCCAACGACAACCTGCTGACCGCACGCAGTATGTTCAAGGAGACGGGGGGTAGGGTTCCAGAAGAGGCGATGCCAGTGTTTGCTGCTGCTGTGTGTCGTCTGGTGTATGATGTTGCATGGGCTCACCGTTTGCAGATTCCGGTTGGGTCGATACTGGGTCGACTGGAGGAGGTGAATTTCGACGTATATGATAGTAGATTGCAAGTCCGGGATTGGAAGTTAGCCTGGCGGGTTTGGAGGGGTTACTATAAGAGGACTTTTTGAGGGTATGCCGGCATGGTGATCTGGTTGACCCTCTCCTGTAACTGGACGTTGTTTGGGAAGCGGAGCGAGACCGGACACTTGCACGACCCCCGTTCTTTTCCTTTCTGCCCATCCCTGAAAAGTCGTCGTGGCTGCGAGTCTGCGGGGTCCGCCAAGGATGTGGGCGAAGTACTCAAATTTAGAAGTCCGATAGTCGTACTTCGAGTGGCCTGCACAACCGCTTGACACCAGACCACCACCCTCCCAAACAAAGTGCGCTCTCCCTGCCCCCCTCATCCCCCACATCTTCTTCCCCCATCCCCAAAACCTATTCCTCCGATTTTTTGCCCATTTTGCTACATCGTTCGCACCGTCGTTCCCCCACCCATGGAGCGTCTATGTGGTATGTTTTCCCGGTGGTGTGAGTTATTACTCGTCCCCTCAGACTCGCCCAGATGATATCATCCATCTCATCATCTACGAACTGAGCGACCCCACCGCCCTCACACTCACCTCGAAACGCTTTCTCCGGGTTTCCAGGGATCCCTATGTCCGCGCCCATTACTTTCTCCATCGATATGGTCACATGGATGCCATGTTTTGGGCTCTAGGCAGAGGCAAAGTTCTCAACGAGCAAGTTATCGACGTACGTCCATTCATCGTCTGGCACCGTGTTCTCCGCTGAATGTATGCGCCCCTCTCAGATCCTGGTATCAAGTGGCGCCTATGTATCTCGCTATATTATCCAGGTCGCCATTCACCATTACTTCCGTTCTGCGGGTCACTTCATCAAGACTCCATGGGTCAGATCGATACCTCTTTCCGTGTTCACGCATTTCATGAAAGTCACTGCTGTGCTGTTCGATGAAATACCACTCGGGAAGAACGAGGACGACGGTTACATCTTTCATTCTTTTCTCAAAGAGAGCAGGCTCCCTCAGGATTTGAAAAGTACCAAGTGGGAAGATGTGCGCGAAATTTTAGACAAGTACAAGGTGCGCTTTCCTCCTTGCGGAATTGTTTGGTTTGTGACTCGGTCCAGTTCATCCCATTCAGTATGAAGGTGTGCGATTCCATTCCTCGTCCTTTTCTTTCTTCATAACCATGGCTATCAAGGATCCTTTGATGGCTCAACTGCCGATTGCGCTTGCCATCGAACCGAGGCTACTACCATATGCAGAGGGCAACGGTTTCCGGATGGATCCAAAGGTACTTTGGCAATTTTCGTAATTCGCCGATTTCTCACTGTGGGTAATTAGTATCGTGACTTCGTGTTCCGGAAAATGTTCGAAAAACAAGCGCTCAACAGCGGAGATCGAACCGACGATATCGTCCGGAACGTTAGAGAGCTGAAGCGCCTAGATCCGAGGTGGCTTTTCACTTCATTCTATGCGGGCTATGCCGTTCATACTTGAGGTGGACAGGATGTTTTTGAGTCGTACAGTGGCGGCAGAAATTTGTATGGAGGCCAAGAGCAATGAGTCCGCGTATCGAGCCCTCAAGGCGCTTGATCGGTCAGGAGAGCTGTTGTTCAGACTTGGGTAAGTTATTGATTGACTCTTTGTTACCCGGTCTCTTATCGTTATCAGTCCGGTTGTAACTGAGTTGATGAAGGTGAGGCTGTGAAGTGAGATTCTCAGGCGCATATTTATACACTCTATTCTAGCTTTTCGTGAAGTCGCGCTCGATCACGTCCACGTACACCATTAATGTCTTGCGTCAACTCTACACCGATTTCCCCAGTACTGACCCTGTGGTCCGAGTTGTTATGCTATTAACCGTATGTCTGTCTGACGGCACGTGGGGGCTCTCTGCTATGCCTGAAGCCATTACATCCTTCCAAGCCAAAATGGAGGCAATCGGTTTGCTGCCGCTGATGAAGGAGGATTTGTTTAACATTATGATCAACCCCTTCGTGGAGAAGCACGCTCTTTTGCTCGAGTACGCGAAAGAAGAGATGGGAATGAGTGTGAAAGATGTCAAGGATCTCGTGCAAGATGTTGCGATCAAATGTCTGGAGATCGGTAGCAAGGTAAGAACATCCTTTGGTGAGTTCCGCAAACTCACGCCTCTTAGGGCAAGACCCTGCGTAAGCTGGCGGAATCCCAATCCCTGCACGCAGCCCTTGCGGACGCTGCCGTAAGGCGATACTCATTATCAGTAGGCGACCTTCCTCCACTGGAGGACGAAAAAGCATGTGCTACCTATGAGGCACCGCTGTGTCGAGACTTTAGTAATTTGAAGATGATCCGAACTAATTCGAGCGGGTCGTCGAATCAGTCCCCGGGCGCTTCTACTTCCACTGCCGGTGAGTCGGTGGGAACCAATGGTGCCGAAATGGAAGGTCAGGAGGAGGACCCTCGTGAATTTGTCCTCGAGGAGCCGGAGGAAACGTCTGCGGCGGGCGATGGACCTGATTTGGTTTGCGCTCATCATTTACATGTTGGTGTTTTATGTTGAACCATTCATAGGGCGCCATAGGACAAGATACGTTATCTGCCATGATTCGTCAGGACGAGATGGCTCCCACTCGATCTCGTAGACGGTCCTATTACTATAGCATATATGGCGCTGACGTGAACGGAAAATTGGACTTCCCTGTTGGTAAGTATCCTTTCACCTCTTCAGATGGGCAGTGTTAACGCCATCAACAGAGTCTCTGCCGGTTGGTAGATGGGCCAAGGAGCATTACGACCCGCGTAGTCCTATGATGGCGATATTCATGACCCATGCTGTAATTAACAATAACACCACGGTACGTTGAGTATTGATTCCCTTGACTCGTACTTCAACAGTCTGCTTCTAGCTCCTTCATATCTATCTTTCGTCGACTGGTGTAGGCTATACAACCACGTCGACCCACGTCCCTATCACCCTCAAGCACTTCAAGTTGCTCGCACATCTAGGTCGAGCACCGGTAAGTGTGCTAGCCGAAGTTTGATTTTGACATTGACTTGTGTCGATAGAATTGGTGTCTCTATCACGAAATTGAGTTTGGAGCCGAGTTCTTTTTCACTGAAGAAGACTATCTCTCGAAACAAGCTCCTTCAGATAGTAAACGCTCTTGCAAATCCCGTATAAAATCGAATGATATCAAGAAGGAAACCAGTCCTCCGACCCTGTCCCGTTCAATGTACCGCCCTGAGCCATCAAGCCCATCACAAACCAATAGTTCCCTGCGAACGTCTCGGAGGCGACCGAGAAGGTCCGCGGCTACGACGGTTACATCTTATATCGTTCCAGATTCCGACGACGATGCGATCGTAGAGGACGATGGGGAGAACGCGATGATGGTTCTCTTGAGCATGCAGGCGAAGAAGAGGAAGGTAGAGTCGAACCTCCAGCGATGGATCAAGCACTTGTCCGCCCTTCTTGTGGATGAGCAGCGCAAGGTAATATATTGATCCCCGAGGCTGTTTGTGGGGGGTGCTGATTGCGCCATGCAGTACAAGGAGAGACGGAGACGACAGGATAGAAGCATGGATGGTAAACGACGAGTCATGAAGGTGAGGAATGTTTTCACCGATATGCGTGCAAAGCCCTGAGTTCGTTCCTTCAAGACCGAGTTCCACAAGTCCCTCATCATCCACCTTCGTACCCTTCGGAAAGTCGACCTCGACAAGCGTAAGCAACTATATGGTTCTGACGTCGCGGAAGAGGACTATAGCGACGACGACGACGGCGACGAGTATCAAAACGTCCGCGTCCCGAAGCGGCGTCGCATAACCACCTGAGCTTTTGGACACGTGGAGTAGACGGATGTGCATACATACACAACTTTAACTGTACTCTTCCATTGCCATAATTTCCTTTGCTAGATTCATCCTAATAAACCGTATCGATGTGCAGAATGTAGAGGTATTGTCAAGCATGGAGTACCAGTTATTCTCACTTCGTATGTTGGGAAGGCTTGGGCATTGTCCGTCCAGTCAACCATCCTCCTAATGCATGTATGTAGATATCATCGGCCACACCTTTTCGAGTTTCCCGAGTTGTAACTCTGTCGTCCTCTTGAATAGCCCAATGCTCCTTGGAAACTCAAACCCCTGGGCCTCTCCAGATAGGCATCTGGTAGGAGTCGACTGTATCTGCAATCTCTTGCTTCCCCATCACGAAAATAAGTCGAACCATCAACATCAAGACCCCCAAGCATCGTCCCATTGTCATTGACGAGTCTCT
>JBBPJV010000116.1:0-43114 GCA_038088915.1 Sutorius aff. eximius
CCCCCACCGTTGTTGTGTTGGTGATGGTGGTGGGTGCGCGGACGCAACGCCGTCAGCCTCCTCCTTGTCGTGGTAGTGGTGGGTGCACGGTCGCAATGCCCCTGCCCTCCTGGTGGTAGTGGTGGTGGTGGGTGCGTGGTCATGTCGCCCCTGCCTTCCTGATGATGGTGATGGTGGTGGGTGCGCGATCGCGTCGCTCACGTCATCGCCGTGGATGCGGGGTGATGTGGGAGAGGGAAAGTGAGAGCGGACACTTGGAGAAAATTTTTCGGTAAGCCAAATCGCCTGCCATTTTTGGTGACCGTGGGAACTGTGACCACGTGACTGTGATGACACACCTTCGTCCCTCGCGCCCTCGCCCTCATACTCTCCCAACACGATGACAACATGACGACGCCATGGCAAACGCGTTCTCGCGACTGCCATGGCGCCGTCGTGACCTCGCCCCCGCACCGTTCCAACACGATGACAACATGGCAGACGTACTATCGCGACTGCCATGGCGCCGTTGCGGTCTCGTCCTCTCACCCCCCTCTCTCTCCCGTCCTCTCGCTCTCCCGTCGCCTTCACACCCTCCCAACACGGCATCGACACGATGACGACACGGTCTCACCCTCTCGCCCTCCCACCACATACTCGAACAGTATCAATTGCAGGCTTCTTTGTAAACTCATTTAGTGACAGACATGTGTGCATGACTATTGTATAGTACTCCACTAGACTCATGTCTCGGCTCTTCGTATGTCAGTCTATTCAGTACGGTTTCCAATGACATTGCGATTTATTGTACAAAATGCCAATGAATTATAAATAAATGTGTGCATTCCGTCACAATTCTCGCAAATGCGTGTGGTTTCCGATTTAGGTTTTTCCTGATGAATGAATCGTCGGATGTCAAATGACAGACTCATTTTCCAAAAGGCCATGTTTGGGCGGGATTTTCCGCCTCCAAAAGAGCTTCAGTCAATAGCTCCTGTTCGCCTAGTGTAGTGAAAGAGTGGTTGGAAGGGTCACTTCGGCATGAGCGTACACCATACTCAAAGTCCTAAGTAGAGTCACCTATGGTTACGTAAGTGGGACTTCAATCCTTTCTCGAGGCTGGTCAATGATACTATCCAACGCCGTCCTAGCCCAAAAAATTAAAAGCGGCGTGCCCTCGAAGGGGCCGGGGCAGCCACGCACGTGTCTCTGGCAGGCGCTCTTTGCGGTAGAGTAAGCTCATCTGCTTGTGGTGAGTTGCGCACAAGAGGGTCGAGAACAACTACTTTTGGGGCCAGTCTCCCCTCAAGGGCATAGACTCTGATTGAACGACTATCGATCTGTCACAGTCTGGGTGAGTTTCATCCCCTCAATCGCCCGCCTGGCCTTCACTAGCCGGATGGGCGTCTCCCGGCGGATAGTGTCAACATGCACCCACGAAGCTGGTACGGTGAGGTATGGTCGTTTGGTTCTCGAACCATGGTCAGAGCTACGCGCACACTGCCGACGACCTTGATTCAGCAGGGCAATCGATCACACACGCAAGCGGCTCCCGATCGAGTGGGAAACGGTCGTGCAGCTCGGGAACGTGGCGTGTCAGAGGTATGACAGGGTAAGCGTCCTAATAGCCCCCCTGTCATATGATGGTATGGCAGTTGCAGAACGGTACTAAGAAATTCATGGTAAGCCACTCTGTGGAACAGGTCGCCCCACCATTTGTTTTGCGATGATGTTGGTTCGTTCTAGTGGGATCATCGTGCCTGTTGGCCAAGCCAGTGATTCAATCAGGGTCAACTCCAGACCGCGGTTCCTTCGATCCAGTGAATTCCCACTGGTCCTCGGCATTTTGGGAGCACCGCGCTTCGAGTCTAGGCGCGCGTCCCACGCGAATACCCTGAGTCGCTGTCGAGAACATAAGCGAATGGGTCCTATTGCTACCTCCAAGAGGAGGTATGTTCACCAATATCCAGTGGGGCGACGAACAGAATCTGGTCGAAAACCGCGTCAAAGCACCAAATCAACCACAGGCCCGCAGTGGTGTCCGAATCAAAGATCTCGTTTTGGGCCCCATATTAGCCGGGGGCGGTCATCGTACCTTGATGGACGGACCTGGAATCCCACACGGCGTACTCGGACATGTTGCACCTTCAGCAGTTCGCGGGCGGGCCAAAGCAATACACCCAGCCCCACCGACTTTGATTGACGCTGCGTTTCCATAACGACCCCTTGATCTCGCTCGGGCCGCAAAATAGTCACCATTGCCTGGATTTGCGTTCTCGGTTGTTGTCGGGTAGATTGTACATTGGCATTTGATCCTCCCAAGTTAGGTTTTTCCCACTGAGACGTTTTTCACAATGTCTACTCTCGGTCTTCATGATGACCAGTGGTGTTCTGCTGTTCTCGGGTTATAAACTTCACTATTTTCGACCTCGAATCGAAGACCCCGCCCGTGATGCGGAAGGCCGACATGGACCATCAGCGTACAGGAACTTGAAACGAAACACTTTTCTCGTGTTCGCCTTGTTAGGTGTGGCGGGTGCACCCCTTTTATCATCGCCTGTCCGAACACGTCACGAGATGAACGTTTGGTATGCTGTGCACCCTTTCATCACCACACATCCGGAACCAGGGACGTCTCAACCCCTTGTTCAAACACGTCGCAAGGTGAACATTTGATATGCCGACCATCTCATATAACGAGGAAGCACAAGACTGATCCAGGTTGCAGTAACATCCATCTCCTCGGCATTGACACCTCGTTCGTTCTTAAGCCATTGTACCACTGCAAACAGTATAGTGTTTCTCATACCTGTGATGTCATCCAACATACAGTCTGCCTTGTGGTTACTACAGATGAACAACTATGCGTCCCGTATGGTTATCTATCTCCTTGGTCAGTAACTAAGCTTAGAGATATTCATAGTTGCTATGATTGTGATTGTTATATATGATTATTGTGAGTCATGCTTCCATCCAAGTCATGTGGGCCCATCCTAGATCATCCTTGATATTCTGAATTGACCACTATAATCACACCATGGTAGTTCTTGGCTTTTCAATGGAGGTATACTATTTTACTCTCTAAATCATGCATTCTGACTGAAAACACATCCAAAGATTGAATATGTTTGGGTAGGAAAAACAGTTTTCCCAAGGTTTACACTAGCTTCTGAAAATATTATAGTGCAGGAGCTGGACCTGGGTATCAACAATATTCGTTCTGGTATGCATAAACCTTTGAATGTATTCCATTGCAGGCATTCCATATTGACTACACTATAGGTCCGTTATGCTGGTCTGGCGTCAGCAATGTAGGTCTATCATAAGTCTATAACACATGCCGATGAATGACAATGCAATTCCAATAAGGTCCAATGCTCTTGGTATGTTTACAGTTACAACTGAAGTGGGGACTAATTCAGCTTCCATATCATAACCAATTCCAGATGGTAGCAGCTTTGTTCCAGGCCCTGTGAATGTCAGTTCTTTTGCTTCATGTTATATATAATATCATCTGACATTAATGTCCCTTCTGACAGGTGTACTGTGAATCTAATATTGATTTAAAGCTATACTAACAACATTTTGCCAGCTGTGGGTGGATTCACTTCCTGTGATACTCTGAGTCTGAATGATTTACAGGCACTGCAGTGTTTCAGCTTCAGACTTGGTTATATATTATATTCCTCAGTGCCTCTGATTGTAAGCTACTCTCCCTTTGAATCACCCTTTCAGGCCATGACTTCAAGTGCAGTGGTGATGATCCTTCGGGTCTATGCAATGTGGAATCAATCAAAATGGATTCTTTGCATCCTCCTATTTTTCTATATGTCACAAGTTGTTTTTGCTCTCATTCTTGCAGGAATCACCTTTGTTCCTCATACTTCTGCCTTAGGTGTGACTATATCACATGCATATGTATGTACATCCAACTAATGATTACCTTCCCAGTCACAATTGTTCAGCTCATCAATTATTCTTTCTGCAATAATTCATTTCCCAATGTTTCACAAATGGAATTTATGTTGTTTCAAATTCCAAAATTTGCTCTTGCTGTTGCACTCCTGATTCTTGCTGTTGTACAGACATTGAAGCAGTCAGTTGAGATGTACAAGGCAACCAAGCAGTGGCAGCCCAACAGATATATACACTTACTTGTGAGGGATGGAATTATTTATTTCTCTGTGTATGTGCACTCTTCCCCTCCAAGCCTGCTTCAGCATCCTTGCATTTCCCTCCATGCGACTGTACCAGAACTGCTCACTCACTTGTTTTATTTTGAACTGTTGTTACTAGGAACATGACTTTTGTCATTTCGAGTTTAACTGCTGTTGTCTCCAACAGTTCAAACCCGAACAGCCCAGTCCAGCTCTTTGTGTTCATGATCACTAACACAATCATGTTCCCCATGATGCCGCGGTTTATCACTGGCGTGCGGGAGATGTACGACCATGACACCCGTCGTGGTTTCCGGGGGATCGACAGCGGATTCGGGGTATCGTCGCAACACACCGCGAATCAAAATGCGGTCGTATCCGGGATTGCATTTGCAGAGACCCCGGAGCTGGGTCAGGCCGGGGAGCAGGAGGGGAATGAACCGGAAACGATCCCGCTCGAAGTATTGGGAGAAAGTTCGCGCCAGGTGTGAACGGAGAGGTTTGGGCAAATATGGAACTGTTAAGAGTGTAAAGCTGGGTGTGTCGGAGGGGGATTGCAGCTCATGTACTCCGAACGGCAGCTCGTCTTGATATTTATTTTACCTATGCAAATGGCCTCTTCTAAATTGGACGTATGATCTATTTATCCATGCAACGTCTGGTCCCATGGATGTCGGCTCGTCATCTGGGATGGGCTCGTAGCATGACCAACAATATAGTTTGATCGTTTTACTGTGGATCGTATGTGGGGCTGGTCCCTGTGCCTGAAAGGCAGGTCTACCCGTAAGGACAGCCTACTTGATTCGGACGTTCGTACGTACTGTTAGGGGGACCGTGGTCGCGGCCTGCCACTATACCACGTTCGTAGGAACGTCCACCCCCATTCAGACGGATGGAAAGGATTTCGTTAAAAATGGTGATAGGAAGTACTGCAGCTTTTCAGGGTCATTGTGCGGGTACGAGGACAACAAGAGCGCTATGGACGACAGGGCTATCCGACGATCGCCGACACGGGAGGGTTGATGGTCAAGCGTTCTCGTCGTTCATTGCTAAGGCTAGAGTCGCCGTCAACGAGACCAGTATGTCGTGCGTTGTTCCAGATCGGCCTTTCCATGACATCTTGGAATACCAAACTCGGCACGTTATGAGGAAAGTGGTAGGGCCCACATCCCTAGGCATGAAATTTGAGGTTGTGCAGATTCTTGCCACAGACAAGCAGCACGGCCGGTCAGACCAAAGAGCGGAGACGTTTGGGTGTCGCTAAAGCAGAGAGACTCCCATGCTCGTCAGGACGTCAAGCAGCTTGAGCCCAAATTGTCTGCTTCCATACGACCCAAGGGATTAGGTCAAGTAGATTAACGTGACTGGGAGCTCCGTCCGGCATGTCACGGATGTCGGTCTGCAAGAAGCCTGTGACAAAGGTTGAGGATCACGCATCGCTAAATTGAATCCTGCGGTAGACCAACGGCTGTGCTGGATGCCAAGAGGATGGAGAAGTTGGCGATCGAAATGGCACAGAGGAAGGAGAACGAGGAACTACAAAGAGTTGTTCTAGTCTTGCAATGATATCACATAAGAATCATCCGTCGTTGATAACAGTGCTCACCTCGGATCAGAGCAACACAAACAGAGGCCAAGGTGGTATGTTCGCTTTCAATCCAGTTTAAGGTCTCCACACACCGGGCTACGATGCCTGAACCCGGGTGCATGAATACGATCCGGCAGCATCAGCAAGGATCTGAGGGTGCCTTTGCAAGGTGGATATACATGTTGCACGACGCAGAACCCGTCCCTGTGCATAAAGGGGAAGCGTGACGAGCCTGAGTGGACTGAGGTGTAGCCTGCAAGGTATAAGCGGCCTCGTCTGCGTCACTCAGCACTCGTGCTTCACCTCGCTTGATGAGGGTTTCGATGTGATCCACAGGGTTGAACGGTGACAATATTGTAGAGAAGCATTCGACAGCTTCATTACAGTCCCGAGATGTCATTGCGATGTCGCCCAGCCTCTCCAGTTTCTCCGCGCGCCACATACCCCACAAAACAGCAAAACCTTATGAACATTGGTACTACCCAGAATCTCACTCGCCCTCTCACTCTCACCCAGTCCTCATGCAATTGCTACTCTGCTTACCCCCGCCCTCTCGACCGTGATCCATCGAATACATCGTCGTGTCCTCACTCTTACCCTCACCTCGTTGTCATCTCATCGTCTTGCACCGAGGTTCTCGCCCTTGCCTCACCCGCACATGCCCTGACCCTCCACTCACCCCACCCTTTGCTTACCTTCTCACCCTCGTCTTCACCCTCACCCTCTTGCTCTCGCCTTCCCCACGCATGTCGACAGCATGATGACGACACAGCAATCGCGTTTTTTGCGATTGTCATGCTGTCATCACTTGCCCGCCTTCGCCTCAAGCGCAAATACCCTCACTCTCCACTCGTCCCATACTCTGCTCATCATCACCCTTGCGCCTTGCCCCCTCGCCCTCGCCTTCCCGACACATGTCGTGGCATGACGACGACACGTCGGTCGCATTTTTTTTCGCGACTGTCATGCCGTCGTCGTGATCGCGACACCTGACCTCAACGACACACCATTGCATTGTCGACGAAGAAGCTATGATTTGCGTGTTCGAGGACGGTTACGTATTTCCTTCTCTCCTTTTTCAACTTGTCCCCCTCATTCGGTCGACAGTTGTCTTCAGTCGGGCTCGACGTCCATCGGGAAGGGGACCGAATGTACTTGTTTGGTATGTCCAAGTTTACAGGCGGCTCGAGGCAATCAGTGGACCACTTGTAGGATTCTCTTGGGGTGCGTATCATGCACGGACACTTGCGACTATGAGTCATGCAGCGAGCCAGTAGCACTTATAATATCCCAGTGGTAATCAGCGCATTTACATTTGTGACAGGTTGGCTTGGTGAAGGAAGGATTTCACTGACTTGTCAGTATTCCCATTATTGTTTGTAGGAGTCCTCATCCTTCGTGATTATAAGGGCATATCACCATTACCTTTCCATCGATCCCTGTAATCCCGAGACGGGACGGAGAGCGATGGAATTCAAGAATTCGCACTGTTGGCTTAGTGTCAGGACTCGTTTCGTGGGAGTATGGTGTGCTGCCTTCGCCGTGCCCCTTGTCACATCCCGATTTGACAAACCACTTGCGTAGCCCCAATATATGTCCCCTGTCCCCCGTTACCTGCAGTCAACCGTGCAATCATCAGCCAACACAAATGTCTAATGTTCCAACAGATCTCGACCGCGAGGATATGATGAAAGCTCTATGGAAATACCTCGAGAAGATTCCAATCCCTCACCAAGTATCGTTCAGTGGCATTGGTAAACATGAGCGCAAGTATGTATGGCCATCCTAGTAATTTTGTCGCTGATCGATAATTGGTTACAGGTGGCACCTGTCTCGTCCTCGTTCGGTCATTCCTAGTCAACAGATACACTCTTCCGTTTTGTCCAGCGTTATGTACACTCCACTTGCTACCTTGCGAGAGCACGTTGAGATTCCCAATGTGTCACGGGGGGCTGCAAACAAATTATGGGCAACTGAACGCCCGGGTGAAGGAATAACAACGGATTTATTACCATCATTGTTCAGTGGTCGCAACAAGGTGTTAGAGCCCCTCGAAAAGGTCTTATTTTTCTTGGATTCCAGTGAGCCATGCCCCTGGCAATTCACATACGCCCATTGGTGATATTGAACTGACCCGTCGCAATGCTAGACGATTCGCAAACTGAAGCAATGCCCATAGACGTACCCAAATGGCGTGTTAGCGAGCAATCCGATTCCGACAAGGTCACCCTCACCGTCATCCTCGACGTACTTTGTGGGTCATCCTCTTGGTCTTCCCTTGAGAGTACGTTGATCGTCCACCATAGCCAATTTCCCCGTCTAAGGTCCCGAGGAATTATTCATCAATACAGGGAAATCTCTTTGCAACGTGTCGGACACCCAAGTAGACTCTCCGCGCTTTCAACGGTCTGCGATTCTCAGCGAAGCATGAGAAGCTCCGACAAAGGCTCATTGCCGACGACGGAGTGATCAGCGCTCTCGTATATGTACTGCAATGGACCGCGAACAGTCGCAATGTATATTTGTTCCCATTCGTAGCAGACGGTTTGTGTTATCTCATTAATGATGGTGTGTATGGCCAACGCCCCCTGATCGCATACCCATGCCTTGCAGATGGCCCACGAGACAACGTCATCGGTCAACTCAGCTCCCAGCCAGATGATCCCATACAGACAAGACTCTTGATGGTTTTGGAAGCCGAGGGTAAGGCCGCCTCGTCAGCCACGTACTTTATGGTTTACATCTTCATAGAATTCAACCAACTGATGATATCGCTCAGAGTGACTGCACCCTTGGCCCGGTACCGGCCGGGTAAATAGTTCCTAATCCACTGCACACCCTTCACTCATCTATTCTTAGACCTTTGCAATGAGTTGGAACCTACAATCTTTGAGCCGGCGGAAACGCAAAGAGGTCACGTCAGTTCAGTGCTGTAGGTGTTTTAGCTACATTGAATGCACCACGTGAGTCACGGCTTCGACTATTACGTAGATCGTCGTCTGACTAGCATCATGGACACAGTCACTGGTGATATCCGCCTCTCCAACCTCCAAGGCTACCTTGGTAGCATTCTCCCTCCGTTGGGTGCGGAGGCAGGAGACGCCCCTCCCCCTAGCAATACTGATGGATCGCAATTTCCTCCCATATTGCAAATCCCAGGTTGGTGTTGCACGTGTTCAGACACATTTTTATTTATGGCCAGCGTCTGGTTCTGGCACGCTTGACGAGACGTTAATACGCAAGGTTGTGTCAGCTATCGAATCCCGCGATGCGTATGAACGCACTGCGGCCACCTTGACGCTATCGAAGCTATGCGGGAGTAAGTCCTCGAGTTGGCCTTGTCCGACGGAGCTAACTGCCGAGTCATCAGACACGAAGGTCCGAGATTATTGCTTAGAGGTCAAGGTTGTGGGTGTCTTCATGAAGCAGTTAGCGCGAAGGGACACGTCCCTGCTGTCGGCATACGCTTTGGGGATCTGTTTGAAACAAGGTGAGCGAAAGGCCGGCTTTGGAATGACGATTGGCCTGGCTTATGAGTAATTGAGACATGGTGGCACCCTCCGGGTTCGATCGTACTGCAGGGCTGATCGTTACCATGCTCGAAAAAGGCTGGTTCGATGATGCGACAGGTCGTGTCGAAGGCTTCAAGATCTTTGGCAGGTTCATGCAGACCGGTAAACTCTGGCGCCTTATTGCCCAATCGACCTTCATACTGACGATTTGTCGTATCCAGGCAATTTAAGGCAAAGCAATAGACCACAACATAGTTACCACTTTAATGCAGAAACTGGAAGGTGGTGAACGCCACGACTTTCGCACACGCTTGATGTGAGAGAGACCCAGGTAAGTTGTTGTTTGTCGAAATCCATGACGCAGGGCAGAGCTAATATGGGCAATGCATAGGGCCGTTGAACAAATGCAAGAGCGTTACACTCAGTCATTCCACAATTGTGAATGGGTCGGAGAGGAATGGTAGCGAGGTGTTTCTTGGCCCCCCAGATCAATGACCTGAATACCATACCAGGTCTCAAGACAGGATGTCAAGTACCTCAGGCTCCGACTTGGCGTATACCAATGTGCATGAACAAAACCATTCCTCTCATAATGAGCCAGCGACGCAGGCACGGAATCACCTGACTCTAGGAAGGCGCTGAATCGAAATGAAACAGAATTTTTAGTCTCGCAGGGCGTCGTGGCCAGGGGACGACGTTGTATGCGGCTGTTTTCCAGGCCCATCATTGTGCAATATGAACTTGTTTCATCTCGAACAGAGGAAGCCAGATATGAAAGGTGGGAGTGAAGGGTGGGAAATTGCGACAAGTCGTCACAAGAGTCTCATGGAAAAGAACTGGTTGAAAACCTAGATTCTGTTCGGCGAGAACTGGGGAAAAAGGGTACAGAGGGGAGGGTTTTTATTGTAGCTACCCAGGGTCACGGATGGGTTCGTCCCAAATGGCGATGGGGTACTAGTAGCTACCGCTCTAAGATCGTGACGGTCACAATGCCACACCGAGGCAGACGTTCCTTGGCGTCGGTATTATGCATTTCCTGTGTCCCTTGCCCGCATCAACGCTACGTTGAAACTAGCTGCTATTTCCAACTCTTCCAGTCTCACTCGCGGGAGTCCCAAACGCAAACGCGATGCCCCGTTAATGCATGACCGTCATCGCACCCCACCCAACTGAGTTCGAGCAGAAAAAGGATTGAACAAGCCAAGATCCAGTGCGGCTTGTGTCCCTTTGCTGGAAGGTCACGCTCATCGCCCGTCCCGTCCAGTGCTCGGACCAACTTCTCCAAGTGCGTCTCCAATTCACCAACTCACCTAAAGTCATTCACGGTGAGCTTGTCTTCTCGTGCTTGATCGCTGTTGTTCACCGCCCACCTTCGCCCACAGACGAAGAAATTCTCAACGATGTTACGAACGTCTGCATAGCCTTCACCACTCCCATTTCAAGAGCATCCGACAGGGTGCAGGAGAGTGACCGTGGCTCTACTAGCGTACATCCGCTCGCGCCCATGCTCTCTGGGCTTCATTGAACGGCCACTAATCCTCCGCTCTCTGCTCCATCATCCCTCTCAATCACCCATAGACACCCACTACCCACCGGTCATCGCTACCACAAATGCCTGCGCAGACGCAGTGCTCATCGCACCCCCCCTTACTTCCACTTCCAAGGAAACCGTGGCAGGACATTTCATATCGGTCAAAGAGGATTTGACAACTGTCTAGGGATACTGTTCAAGTGCGATCATATCGTATCTTTTGGCCAGGCTGGTAGCAACAGACTCATTTTCCAGAATGCCAAGCTTGAGCACAGTTTTCCGACTCCAAAAGAGCCTCAGTCAATAGTTCCTGTTCACCTAGGGAATGGCAGAGGGATTGGAAGGGTCACTTCGACATGGACGTACGCCGAACTCAAAAGTCTCTAGTCGAACCGCGTCTGGTTACATAAGTCGGACTTCAGTACTCAGTGCTGAGTAGCGTTTCTCGCTGGTCAACGATACCGAGAACAACTACTTTTAAGACCGGTTCCCCCTCAAGGACACAAAATAGCAGTCCGGATATGCGAGCGTACGGTTTTTGTCCGCACCCACGTCGAGATACGGGCAACCCAAGCCTCAGTCCCGTCCCTAGGCTCTGGTTGAATGACCATCGATCTGTCGTGGTCCGGGTAAGTTTCATCCCCCTAATCGCCCGCCTGGCCCGCACCGGCCGGACCGGCGTCTCCCAGTGGATAATGTCGACACGCACCCTCGAAGCCGGTATGACGTATGGTCGTTTGGTTCTCGAACTATGGTCAGAGCTACGCGCACACTACCGACGATCTTGATTTAGCAGCGCAGTTGATCATACACGCAAGCGGCTCCTGATCGAGTGGAGAACGATCGTGTAACTCGGGAACGTGGCGTACCAACGGTATGACAGGGTAAACGTCCTGATTCCACGCGATGCCTTGAGCCCCCCTGTCAGGCGATGGTGCAGGAGTTGCAGAACGGCACCAACAAATTCATGGTAAGACATTCTGTGGAGCAGGTCGCCCCTCCATTTGTTTTCCGTTGATGTCGGTTCGTTCCAGCGGGACCATCGCCCCTTTTGGTCAAGCCGGTGATATCGGCTTTCAATTAGGACTAATCTCAGATCGCGAGCTTTCGATCTAGTGATTTCCCACTAATCCTCAGTGTTTCCAGAACTCCGCGCTTCAAGTCTGGGCGCGTCCTACGCGAATACCCTGGGTCGCTGTCGAGAACCAAGCGGGTGGCTCCTGTTTCTAACCCCAAGAGGAGGTATGTTCGCCAACATCCAGTCGAACGACGAGCAGATCCGCTCGAAAGCCGCATATAGGCGCCGAATCAACCACGGGTCCGCAGGGGTGCCCGAATCAAAGACCTCGTTTTGTGCCTCGTATTAGCCGGCGGCGATCGTGGTACCTTGATGGATGGACCTGGAGTCTCACACGGCGTACTCTTGGCATGATTCACTTTCAACAGTTCGCCAGCTGGCCAAAGTGATGCATCCAGTCCCACTGACCTTGATTGACGCCGCGTTGCCACGACGACCCCCTGATCTTGCTCGGATCGGAAAATAGTCACCACTGCCCTAAATTGCATTTTCGGTTGTTGTCAGGTAGACCGTACACCGGTATTTGATTCTCTCAAGTCAGGTTTTTCCCTTTGAGACATTGTTCACAACATCTACTTTCGGTTTTCACGATGACTCGGTGGTATTCTACTGTTCTCGGGCTATAACCTTCACCAGCTGTTTTCAACCTTGAATCGACGAACCCGCCCATGACGCGGTAGGCCAACATGAACCATTAATGTACAGGAACTTGAAATGAAGTTTTTTTTTGTCGCGTTCACTTTGATATCATGTGATAGGTATGGGAGGTGCACCCCTTTTATCACTGCCTGTCCAAACACGTCACGGGGTGAACATTTCGTTTGCTGCGCACCCCTCCATCACCGCCCATCTGGCATTCGGAATGCCCCAACCCCCTGTCCGAATACATTGCAAGGTGAACATTTGGTATGCCGACCATCCCATATAACAAGGAGGCTGCATAATAAGGAAGCACAAGACCAATCCAGGTTGCAGTAACATCCATCTCCCTGACATTGACACCCTGATTGTGCTTAAGTCATTATACCACAGCAAACAGTTTAGTGCATCTCATAGCTGTGATGACATCCGAAATACAGTCCACCTTGTGGTCTTTGCAGATGAATGACTATGCATCTGGTATGGTCATCCATGCCCTTGGTCAATAACTAAGCTCAGAGATATTCATAGTCCCCATCATTGTAATTGTTGCATATGATTATTGTGAGTCATGTTTCCATCCAAGTTATATAAGTGATCATCCTTGATATTCTGAACTGATTACTATGATCATACCATGGTAGTTCTCACAATTGCGCAGGAGGTATACTATTTTACTCTGCAGATCATCCACTTGACTGAAAACACCTCCAAAGATTGGATATGTCTGGGTAGGACAAACAGTTTTCTCAAGGTTCACACTGGCTTCTGAAAGTGTTATAGAGCAGGAGCTGGACATGGGTATCAACAATATTTGTTCTGGTATGTATACACTAAATCTTCAGACACATTCCATTGTAGGCATTCCATATTGACTATGCTATAGGTCCGTTATGCTGGGCTGGCTTCAGCAATGTAGGTCTATCATAAGTTTATGACACATCTCAATGAATAACAATGCAATTCCAACAAGTTCAGGTGCTCTTGGTATGTTTACAGTTACAGCTTAAGTGGGGACTGACTCAGCTTATGTATCACAACCATTTTCAGAGGGTAATAGCTTTGTTCCAGGCCCTGTTACTGTCAGTTCTTCTGCTTCATATCACATATCATCTGTCATTAATGTGTCTTTTGGCAGAGGTACTATGGATCTAATTTTGATTTAAAACTGTATTGATAGTGTTTTGCCAGCTGTAAGTGGATTCACTTCCTATAATACTCCGAGTTTGAATGATTTACAGGCATTGCAGTGTTTCAGCTTCAGAACTGGTTACTTTTTGTATTCCTCAATGCTTCTGATTGTAAGTTACTCTTCCCTTGGATTGCCCTTTCAGGCAATGACTTCAAGTACAGTGATGATGGTCCTTCGTGTCTATGCAATGTGGAATCAATCAAAATGGATTCTTTGCACCCTCTTGTTCATCTATCTACCACAAGTTATTTCTACTATCATTTTCACAGGAATCTATATTGCCCCTCATACTTCTGCCACAGGTATGGCTACATGGAATGTATATGTACATCTAACCCATGATCACTCTTCCAGTCACAATTGTTCCACTCATGAATTTTTCAGTCTGCAACTACTTATTTCCCAATATCTCAGAGCTGGAACATATGTTGTTTCGAATTCCACAATTTGCCCTAGCTGTTACACTCCTGATTCTTGCTGTCATGCAGACATTGAAGCAGTCAGTTGAGATGCACAAGGCAACCAAGCAGTGGCAACCCAACCAATATATGCAGTTACTTGTGAGGGATGGAATTATTTATTTCATTATGTATGTGTACTTTTCACCTCCAAGCCTGCTTCAATGCTTCTGCATTTCCCCTCTATACAACTGTGCCAGAACCACTCACTCACTTGTCCTATTTTGAACTGTTGTTACCAGGAACATGGCTTTTGTCATTTTGGATATAGTCAGCTTTACTTCCAGTGGTCCAAACTTGAACAGCCCTGTCCAGATCTTTGCATCTATGGCCACTACCACAGTCATGTTCCCTATGATGCCACGGTTTATCATCGGCGTACGGGAGCTGTATGACTGCGACGCCCATCGCGGTTTCCGGGGGATCGACAGCGGATTCGGGGTAGTGTCACAACACACCGTCAGTCACAATGCGTTCATATCCAGGATTGCACTTTCAGAGGCCGTGGAGGTGGGTCAGGCCGGGCAGCGGGAAGGGAATGAACCAGAATCAATTCCACTCGAAGTGTTGGAAGACGGTTCACGCCGGGTGTGAACAAAGGGATTCGGGCGAACATGGAACAAGAGTGTTCAGCTACGTGGCCGTCATAAAAGGATTGCAGATCATGTATTTCTCATGGCAACTTGTCTTGATATTTATTTTACCTATGCGAATGCCCTTTTCTGAATTAGATGTATGACCTATTTATCCATTTATCCACGTAGCGTCTCGTCTCACCGACGCCAGCTCGTCATCTGGGATGAGTTCGTAGCATGGCCAGCAATGTACTTCAATCGTTTTTGTGTGGATCGTACGTGCAATTGGTCCCCGTGCTTGAAAGACCGGTCTACCCGTAACGACAGCGTGCTTGATTCGGACGTTCGTACGCACTGTCAAAGGCACCGTGGTCGTGGCTTGCCGCTATACAGGGTTCGTAGGAAGGTTCATGCCCATTCAGACACATGGACATGATTTCATTGAAGATCTTGATGAATAATACTGTGGTTTTTTAGAGTCGGTCCGCGGGTACGAGGGCAACAAGATTGCCATGGATGGCAGGGGTATCCGACGATTGCCAATTAGTGAGGATTGATAGCCAAGCGTTCTCGCCGTCCATTTCCAAGGCTAGAGTCGTCGTCAATGAGGCTAGTGTTGGAGAATCAGCCCGTGGATAGTGTTGTTCACCACCTACCTTTTCCCACAGCAAGAGGCAATTTCAACGGGTCAGAGATCGTCACCTACATACTTTCAGTACCTTCATCTGAAGCATCCGACAGGGTTCAGATCCACGAAGCCAGCCCGCTCTGAGAGTTAGATCTGGATTCGCATGCAACCGGGACAAAACGAGAGCGATAAGTAAAGCAAGGTGGTGCATATTTGCTACGTTCCTGGACACGCTAGCGAGGCCCGGCTCATGACAACGTCATCAGAGTCGGTGATAGTGCGAGTTTGAAGAACGTCCCATGCAAGGTATTGAGGGGTCATTGCGAAGAGGCTTACAACTCCACGCTTCAGTTAGAACCTTGATGCCAATGCCGGCCTAGCCTGAAACGCAAGTCCAAAATCCAGAGCGAGTCTATAAATGGAAGCCAGGGTGGATGAATCTGACTCGACAACGTCAGCAGAAACCCGAGAGTAACAGCGCGACGCGAATGTATATATTGCACGCAGGGCAAAAACGGGAGTCCTCCTTGCGCATATAGTCACATGTAATGATGGGATGGCACAGATTAATATCAAAGAACCCCGAGAACTAATGTGAGCGAGGGGAGGGGAAGGTTTGTATGATGGGAGAGCGGTGAGGCTGACCCATCAGGATGATTCAGTCCAAATTGCAGCTGCGCTGCCCGAATGTCGATGTCTGTATGGTGTATGAGGAGCGTCAACCCGAGTGATGCAAGGCATAAGCGAAGTTGAGCAAGTGTGGCGGTAGTGACTCTATCATCGAGGGCTTGCACTGACCCGGGAATCTTTCAAGATCGAGCGTGGGGCTGGCTCTTGAAAACTAGCCGACTTTACCGTCACGTTGTCGATGGAGGGGTTCTTCAGATGCCCAAGGAGGCGATCCAGAAGTCTCCAGTGCGTCTCTGGGAGAAAGGTGGAATTGTTGAATGAGAAGAAACCCGAAGGTGGGGGCGGCCACGAGCCGATAAAAACAGGAGGAATGGTAGTCTTCGAACGGTTAATGTCGGTCAGTGGAACCAGGATATCCTGGGGTGCATTTAGCGAGGCGGGGGACCGTCACTGTCCCCGGCTTCGCAATGCATGCAGCGGCGGCCTGCATCAACCAGTGGCTCCATCCTGCATCTCCGAAGCCAGCATGACGTCGGGTCTCGGTTCTCACTGTTCCGTCACACCTACTTGGCACAATTCAGATAACTTTGTAGTGGCCCAATGGTAAATGTGATCTCATTCACCTGTCCTATGACATTCCCAAGCACGGCATCGCGCCATCGGGAGCTTTCTTGGTGGTTCAGCTCCGACTCCGAGAATCAATCCAAGCGGAAATGAATGGTGCTACCGTGGCTCTTCGGTCGTACCCTGGATCCGGAAACACACCACTATCACCGACAGCGTAAGGTTCGCCCGTCCTAAGAAACGCTACTACGTTCCCATCAGTTGCCATGATCTTTCCAGGCATTTACTGCGTTGGTTTGGCCAGCCCTCCCCCTTTCGACTCGCAGCACGCGTCATTGAGCCAGCAATTCCCATCCTATCCATCCGATCTCACCACCATGACTACCGCCTCTGTCATTACAATCGTGACCGTGACACATCGGCCGTCCACCGCCCTCTGGTGAGTAGCCTCGACTCACATTCTCTAAGCGGGGACAACCTGCAATTCCCATAGTTCTCAAACCATGCTCCAACATTGTATCACAATTCAGAGGGTCACGCCGTGTGGGTAAAAGCCCGATGGCCGCCTTACTCGCACGTCCTGTTGTGTTCCCAAGAGTTGCATGAATATGTCACCCGGCTGGCGTCGCATCGTTCAAGGGGCAATAATGCTTCCCGTTGGCGTAATTGGGTGAATGACTTGACATACTGCGTGCGTTTGGAGTGAGAGAATCTCGCTCTCGTAAGTAACCATCTTACTGCTCGGAACTGCTGCGGGCTAGCGATGAGACTGATAAACGACCAAATGTCCCAACACACTTCGACCTTGGTCGGGCGACGACGCTCCAACTGCAGGACGATATAAGCGATTTTGTGGTATACGTATTTCGCCCAACAAGTCGCTCGTCCGTTGCCTCCGTCAACCAAGCCATTGGTGTTGGATTCCAAATTGGATTGATTCAAGACTGTGTTCTTTCGATCCGTTACCGTACCTCTCAGTTGCCCAGGTTTCTGCCGAACTCTTGGCCACAGCCCCGAAAACCAACGGTAGTGGACATGATGTACTACCACGGCATCTCGGCCATACCATAGCCTATAGATCCGAAAGCATGTCACCATCATCGCCAGGTTCGTGAACCATCGGGTATACCCGTCGGCCCACTGCATTCCCAGTTGCCGTCGGCCTGATCGTACGGCTTTTGGTTCAATGATTTCTCCACAGCGAACTTTCTGGTTTCGCCCTTGTATGGCCCAGTGTACAGCCCTCGGATCGCGGGTCTGTCATCCGGTTGCTGTTGGATCAGAAAGTCAATCAGCATGGCCATAGACTTTAAATGACATTTCTTTCTTTTCCAAGTCTATCAGGATATGATGGCTGTGACCGCCTCCCATGAGCACTTCACGCAAAGCGCGAGCATGGAAACATGCAAAACAAGGTTGATATGCGGACATCCATAGGACCTCTTCTACGCATCTTGCGGGTTACCTAATGAGATCATGATTGGATCAATGCATGATGCATTATCTGTATGTGCATGCATACATGTTCCATGGCTCTTTGTTCCTCACACTTGGAGCAGAACCAAATGCATAAATATAACAGATTGTATAGACCTGAGTCATCAGATTCATACATGTGACATATTATGTCTGGATTCGGAATAGAACCATAGACTCAGTAGAACTAACATAGTTTTTCAAAAAAGGCTGAATAATTCAGGTAGATTTATTCGAAACAATAACCGAGGATCTATATACTAACATAATAAACAACATATGCCAAAAAGGACATTACTTTTATTCCTGTTACATAGTCAAACATTCTACTAAGTCCATTGTCCTATCCTAAGTCCAGACATAATATGTTGCATGTATGAATCTGATAACTCAGGTGCAATCTGTTTATCAATAAATATACAATTTGTTGTATTCATGTTTTGGATCTGCCCCAGGTGTCACCTCCTCCCTGCCTGATAGAACAATCAAAGGCCTCAGGAAGACGTGAGAAATCGGGGTTACCAAAGCCTTGTGTGAGTGGCAAATGTTCCGCTGTCGTGGCATGTCGACGGTACTGTTGATCTATAGACTAACCGACGTGACATCTTAGGGGTGTCGCTGATGGGAAAAATGAGGTCGTTATGGTAGGAGTCCAGCATTTGAACCTAACGGAGTAATTGGGGTGCCTGCGTATACACAAACGAGGTATAGATAACTGTTCGACCTCAATCCTGGGCTCTTATGGAATCTGCAACCCAATGATGGACCACCGGCCAGATGAGCATGCATGATTACGCTGTTGGATCCTTGAGTGTGAGCCTTACTTTACTGCAGACCCGAAAGGTGATTTAACATCGTTCAGCTCGGATGACGGTCGCAACTCGCCATGTGGTCTATGATCATGCCGCGAGTTATACAGTAAGCCTGGAGTCCGCGAGCCTTATGATTCATACCCGATCAGCCAGTGTGGTACGTTACAATGATAACGATTGGCTGGTAAAGACAATGAAGAACCGTAAACAGAACAATTTCGGTAAAATGGGGTGGACATCTTAATTCCACGCAACGCCTCTTGTTGGATGTCCACTTGGCAGCCGCGGAACGGCCCCAACGAGTTTGCGGTAGGACCTTCCATGGAGGAGATCGATCGTCTGTTTGTTTTTCACCGATGACTATCGTGTCCTTTGGTCAAGCCTGTGCTATCGGCTTTCAACCAGTATTAATCTGAGATCACGGTACTTTCGATCCGCTGACTTCCTGCTTGCCCTCAGCACTTTCAGAACATTGCGCTTCGAGACTGGCCGCGTCCCCCACGAACACGCTGAGTCGCTGTCGAGAGGTCTCTCCTTGGCTCGGTTCCAACATTGAAAACTGAGAGAGTCATCCCTACCTACCTTCACACCCACCACGACAGCGCCTTTCACTCACATATCGACCCCTACTATCGTACGTCCCTTTCCGGTCAACCCATGCCTCCGTCCACCCACTCTACTGGCATGGTCCCCACTTCGCAACGAGTGGCTAGGCACACGAGAGAGGACAAGGGGCTTACCTGATACAAACAACTGTTCAGTTAGTGATGCTCAATGCTGCATGGGTTCCGGGCTCTATGCTCCTATCCCAAAGGACCCGCAGGTCCCTGAGCTCACCAAAGTCCCTTATCTCGTCTTTCCTTCGAGAACAAACAATCCCGTGGGGGCCCCGCAGAGAAAGGCCACGAGCCATGGCGAACCAAGTATGTTTGCTCTCACTTTGCAAGATCATTTCATGTGACACCCCTATTCAGTTAGCGCACAATACCCCTTGTCGTATGGCAGAGAGCACATCAAAGAATGGGGCGATACCTTTGCTCCTCCCGCGGGTTGGCACGCACTTTCATCTTCTAACAATCCAACCATGGATGAGGATGACATTCCTTGCGGTGAGTGTTTGACTAGTGACATTTGTTGGTGTGCTGGACTGACTTGGATGCCGGGAGGGACCATGCTGGCACACGACCAAGATGGCATGGGGGAACAACGTCTGGAAGCCTGAAACAAGGGTGGATGAATCTGACCTGACAATGTCGGTAGAGATCTGAGAATCTCGATGTGGTGGGATTGCATGTATTGCATGCGGTGCAAAAACGGGAAGCCCCCGTTATGCATGCAATCACGTGGATGGTGGAACGACATAGATTAAAATCAAAGAATCCAAGAAACTAGAGTGTGTGAGGGGACTGGAAGGTTCGGACAATGGGAGAGAGTGGCGAGGCTGACCCACCAAGGATACTTCAGTTCGAATCCCACCCACGCCACCCAACTGTCGTCGTCTACATGTTATATGAGGAGCGTATGTCGGATGTCAACTGACGGTCTCGTTTTCCGAAAGGTCATGTTTGAGCGCAGTTTTCCGACTCCAAAAGAACCTCAGCCAATAGTTCCTGTTCGCTTAAGGTAATGGCAGAGAGGTTTGGAAGGGTCACCTCGGCATGAGCGTACGCCGTACCCAAAACCTCTGGTTAAATTGGATAAGATTACGTAATTCGGACTTTAGTCCTTTCTCGCCGGTCAACGATTCTATCCAGCACCGTCCTAGCCCAAAAAATTAAGAGCGACGGATCCTCGAGCAGGTCGGGACCAACCACGCGCGTGTCTCTGGTAGGCGCTATCCATAGTAGAGTAAGCTCGTCTTGTGGTGAGATGCGCTCAACAAGCTCGACAACAACTACTTTTGGGCCCAGTCCCCCTTTGGCAAGGCACAAAATAGCAGCCCGACTGTGCAAACGTACGGTTTTTGTCCGCGCCGACACCGAGCTGCGGGCAGTCCAAGCCCCATTCCCGTCTCATAGGCTCTGATTGAACGACCATCGATCTGTCACGGTCTGGGTACGCCGATTTCACCCCCTTAGTCGCACCTGGTGCGCACCGGCCGGACGGGCATCTCTCTGCCCATAGTGTCGACATGCACCCTCGAAGCTGTTACGATAACATATAGTGGTCTGGTTCTCGAACCATGTCAGAGCTACGCGCACACCACCGACGACCTTGATTTAGCAGGGCAGTCGATCATACACGCAAGTGGCTCCTGATCGACTGAGGAACGGTCGTGCAACTCGGCAAAGTGGGGTGCCAACGATGTGACAGGGTAAACATCCTAATTCCACACGACGCCTTGAGCCCCCCTGTCAGATGATGGCGTGGCAGTTGCAGATCGGTACCAACAAAACCATAGCAAGACATTCTGTGGAGCGGGTTGCCCCTCCATTTGTTTTCCGAGGATGTCAGTTCGTTCCAGCGGGACCATCGTCCCTTCTGGTCGAGCCTGTGATATCGGCGTTCAATCAGGATCTATTTCAGATCGCGGTGCTTTCAATCCAGTGGTTTCCCGCTGGTCTTTGGCGTATTCAGAACATCGCGCTTCGAGTCTGGGCGCGTCCCACGCGAATACCCTGGGCCACTGTCGAGAACCAAGCGAGTGGTTCCCATTCCTACCTTCGAGAGGAGGTACATTTGCCAGCATCCAGTGGAACGACGAACAGAACCCGCTCAAAGAACATGTTAAGGTGCCGAATCAAACACAGGTCCACGAGGATGTCCGAATCAAAAGTGTCGTTTTGTGCCCCATATTAGCTAACATCGGTCGTAATACCTTGGTGGATGGACCTGGAGCCTCACACGGTGTACTCCGACATGATTCACTTTCAGTAGTTCGCAGGCGGGCCAAAGTAGTACATCCAGCCACACTGACCTTGATAGACACCACGTTACCACAACAACGACCCCTTGATCTTGCTCGGATCGGAAAATAGTCACCATTTCCCTAAATTGCATTCTCGGTTGTTGTCAGGTAGACCATACACCGGCATCTGATTCTCCCAAGTCAGGTTTTTCCCGTTGAGATATTTTCCACAACGTCCGCTTTCAGTCTTCACGATGATCCGGTGGTGACTCGTTCTACCGTTCTCAGGTTATAACCTTTACTAGTTATTTTCAACCCTGAATCGAAGATCCCGCCCGTGACGCGGGAGGCCGACACAGACTGTCAACATACAGGAATTTGAAACGAAACTTTTTTTCGTGTCCGCCTTCAAGTTGGTATCATGATGTGATAGACACGGCAGGTGCGCCTCTTTTATCACCGCCTGTCCAAACACGCCACGAGATGAACATTTGGTATGCTGCGCACCCCCTCATCACCGCCCACATGGCATCAGTAATGTTTCGATCCCTTGTCCAAATGGATCGCAAGGTGAACATTTGGTTTGCCGACTATCTCATATAACGAGGAGGCCACATAACGAGAAGCACAAAATCGATCCAGGTTGCTGTAACGTCCGCCTCCTCGACATCGACACCCTGTTTATCCTTAAGCCATTGTACTACAGCAGACAACATAGTGCATCTCATACCTGCGATGTCATCCAATGTACAGTCCGCCTTGTGGTCTCTGCAGATGAACAACTATGCATCCCGTATGGTGATCTATCTCCTGGGTGAATGACTAAACTCAGAGACATTCATAGTTGCTTCCATTGTGATTGTTGTATATGATTATTGTGAGTCATACTTCCATCCAAGTCATATGTGCCTATCCTGGATCACCCTTTATATTCTGAACTGACCACTATGATAATACCATGGTAGTTCTTGCCTCTCCAAAGGAGGTATACTATTTCACTCTCCAGATCATATGCTTGACTGAAGACCCTTCCAAAGATTGAATATGTTTGGGTAGGAAAAATAGTTTTCTCAAGGTTTATACTAGCTTCTGAAAATGTTATAGTGCAGGAGCTGGACTTGGGTGTCAACAATATTTGTTCTGGTATGTATAAACCTTCAGATGTATTCCATTGCAGGCATTCCATATTGACTATGCTATAGGCCCGTTATGCTGGTCTGGCCACAGCAATGTAGGTCCCTCACAAGTCTATGACACATGTTAGTGAGTGATAATGTGGTTCCAACAAGTTCACAAGCTCTTGGTATGTTCACAATACAGCTGAAGTGGGGACTAATTCAGCTTACATACAGTATTGTATCATAACCATTTTCAGCTGGTAGTAGCTTTGTTCCAGGCCCCATTAATGTCAGTTCTTCTGCTTCATGTTGTATATCATCTGTTGTTATTGTCGCTTTTGACAGGTGTACTGTGAATCTAATTTTGATTAAATACCTTACTGATAACATTTTGTCAGCTGTGGGTGGATTCACTTCCTATGATACTCTGAGTCTGAATGATTTACAGGCACTGCAGCATTTCAGCTTCAGAATTGGTCATTTGTTATATTCCTCAATACTTCTGATTGTAAGTTACTCTTCCCTTGAAATCATCTTTCCAGGCCATGACTTCAAGTGCAGTGGTAATGGCACTTCGGGTCTATGCAATGTGGAATCAATCAAAATGGATTCTTTGCACTCTCCTGTTCATCTATATACCACAAGTTATTTCTATTATTGTTTTCACAGGAATCTATTATGTTCCTCAGACTTCTTCCTCAGGTATGGCTATATGATGTGGATATATGCATCCAACCAACAATCACTCTCCCAGCCACAATTGTTAAGCTCATGAACTTTTCTTTCTGCAATTACCCATTTGTCAATGTCTCAGTGGTAGAATATCTGTTATTTCGGATTCCGCGGTTTGCTCTTGCTGTTACACTACTGGTTCTTGCCGTCATGCAGACATCAAAGCAGTCAATTGAGATGTACAAGGCAACCAAGCAATGGCAGCCCAACAAATATATGCAATTACTTGTGAGGGATGGAATTATTTATTTCCTTGTGTATGTGTATTTTTCACCTCCCACTTCAAGGCCTCTACTTTTCAGAACTGCTCACTCATTTGCCCCATGTTGAACTGTTGTTACTAGGAACACGACTTTCATCATTTCGGATATAATCATCTTTATTTCCAATGATCTAAACCTGAACAGCCCTGTCCAGCTCTTTGCAACTATGGTCACTACCACAATCATGTTCCCCATGATGCCACGGTTTATCATTGGCGTGCGGGAGATGTACGACCATGACACCCGTCGTGGTTTTCGGGGGATCGACAGCGGATTCGGGGTATCGTCGCAACACACCCCGAGTCAAAGTGCGGTTATATCTGGGATTGCATTTGCAGCGGCCCTGGAGCTGGGTCAGGCTGGGGAGCAGGAGGAGAATGAACCGGAAACAATTCCGCTTGAGGCATTGGGAGACGGTTCACGCCAGGTGTGAACGGAGAGGTTCGGGCGAACATGGAACTATTAAGAGTGTTCAGCTAGGTGTGCCGGAGGGGGATTGTGGCTCATGTATTCCGAATGGCAGCCCGTCTTGATATTTAATTTACCTATGCAAACAGCCTCTTCTGAATGGGACGTATGGTCTACGACCTATTTATCCACGTAGCATCTGGTCGCATGGACATCAGCTCGTCATCTAGTATGGACTCGTACCATGGTCAACGACGTCCTTCAATCACTTTACCGTGGATCATACATGCGACTGGTCCCTGTGCTTGAAAGATGGGTCGACCCGTAAGGACAGCATGCTTGATTCGGACGTTCGTACGTACTGTCAGGGGGACAGTAGTCGTGGCTTGCCACTATACCACGTTTATAAGAACGTCCACCCCCTTTCAGACGAATAGAAAGGATTTCGTTGAGAATCTTGATGCATGATACAGCGGTTTTCCAGAGTCAGTATGCAGGTACGAGGACAACGAGAGCACCACAGACGACAGGGTTATCCGGCGATCCCCGACTAGTTGGTCAAGCATTCTCGTCGTCCATTGCCAAAATTAGAATCCTCGTCAACGAGGCCAGCATGTCGTTCGTTGTTCCAGATCGGCCTCTCCATGACATCTCCTTGGATTACCAAACTCGAGACATGTTACAAGGCAAGTGGTAGGACTGCGCATGACATGGTAGGACCCAGGCCCACCGAGCGAGGACGTCAATCAGCTCGAGCGCAAACTGTCTCCCTCCATACGACTCGAGGGACTAGGTCAAGTGGATTAATGTGAGTAAGAGCTCTGGCATGTTACGGATGTCAGTCTGCAAGAAGCTTATGGCAAAAGTCGAGGACCACGTGTCCACCATCAAATTGAATCTTGCAGTGGATCAACGGTTGCACTGGATGCCAAGAGGGTGGAGCAGAGGAAGGAGAACGAGGAACTGCAAAGAAGAGTTGTTCTAGTTTTGCAATGATATCATATGAGAATCATCCGTCGTTGACAACAGTACCCACCTCGGCCTCCATACCAGGAAAGGTGTAACAGACCCGCGGAGTGGAAGGCATGTCAAGATCCACGAACGCTACAAGACGTGGATACAATGCTTCGAGAGAGTTCGTTGGTAATCACATTTGTCGTTCCCATGCACTTGAAATGCATGTAAGCAGGACGATCGACGAGTCGGGGCAGCAGAAACAGGGGCCAAGGTGGTACGTTCGCCTCTAATCAAGTTCAAGGTCTCCACAAACAAGACTACGATAGCTGGACCCAGGCCCCGCTACCCGATTGTTGGTCCCTGTAAGCCGGAGTGTGTGAGGAACGGAGTCATCCCTCAAAGGGGAAGCCTAATGAATGCACCGACATGTAGGCAGGGCGGAAGCGGCTGTAACCATTTTCAAAAGAAGTGCGGAATGGAGTGTCGTGGGAACGAGCCTTGAACGGAAATGGGAAGGGAGAAATGGATGATGGTTACGACTTACATCGCGCTCGGTGGGCCTGGGTCCTACCATGTCATGCGCTCAACGAGTCGATCGTACAAGTCTCGAGGAAGCCTGCATTGCTGACTTTCCCCAAATTTCTTGTTCCAGGTCTCCGCACCAGGGCCACCTCCAGCGAATAGCCTAGGCCACCCTGTGTTTGTCCCGTATTATGTACTTTTAGGCAAGATTTGACTCTTTCCGCTCGTGAACGGTATCCAACACCATCCCTGTCATCGTTCCTCAGCCAACTGAACTCGGGCAGAAGAGGAGATGAAAGACGCTCTGATGAGCCAAGTTCAGCTACGTATGTCTCTTCATTGCGCTTTCTTTTTCTTTTTCTTTACTTGGCTTTGCTTCCGTGCCAGCAGGCAGATCAACTGGTGTTATCGAGCCCGAGCATCGACACGACTCCGAATGCGCCGCCGGCCAAACCAAAAAGTCGACTGCGGCTGGGTGAACTCGTTCACTCGTGCCCAGGTGCAGCACCGTTAACTCACTCCAGTATGTTCACCCTCGTCGTCTGCCTTGGTTTGGTCAGCGCTCCCCTTTCCAGTTCGGTCGAACTAGCAGTTTTTCGCAAAGCCCGTCAAGGGTGTCGATCATCCCTGCACGTTGATAGATTGGCTGTCGTCGCTGCGTTGCGATTCGTGCCACCTTCTGCATTCCCTCCACCTTTGGCGATGCGGGACACAGCTTTCAAATCCTCGCTATCGTCACCCATAGCCCCGAATCAATAGTCTGTGTTCATGGACCCACTTGTACCGATTCTGGGAGTTGGGACCGAGGCCGAGAGAGTTCTCGAAGGCGCGACGCCCTACTTGGGAACGTCATGGGTCGTGGCGGAAAATCGGTGGTCGTCTGATCAGACAGATAGACAGCGGTGGTGCATGGACCTACGTCTCGCAGGTGGAGTTGCAGACGGATAACATTAGTGCATCTCGGCCGCTCTCGGGATAAGGGCTGTAAAAGTAAATGTTCATCGAGCTTCTGTCATTCCTGTAAACGCATGGAAAGGCCATGCCGGTTGACAGAAACATAGTAACATATGTGGCATCTGTTTCTCGGCGTGGTGAGGGCCTAGTGGTCATGGTAGTCATAGTCGCACCACTTCCGTCCTACCCTGGTCTTAATTTTTACCCTGCCCGTTTTGTGGATTCTCTACCTGACCCCCGCCCCTTCCATCCATCCGACCCCGCTATCGTGACTACCGCATCCTGCCATTATAATCACGCGTGACACATCGGCCGGCCGGCCGTCCTTCAGCGAGTAGCCTCGACTCGCACCCTTGAAGCGAGAACAACCTACAGTCTCCTTAGTTCTCAAACCACGCGCAACTACGTGACACGGTTCCGACCATCGCACAGTGTGGCAAGGGGCCGATGGTGATCTTTTTCGCATGTCCCGTTGCGTTACGGGCGCAGGACGAATGTGTCACTCGGCCAGCGTCGCATAGTCTGCGGAGTGATGGTGCATTTCGTTTGCGCGATCGAATGTATGGCTTGACATCCTGCGTGCATTTGGAGTGAGAGAATCTGCTCTCGTGCGTAGCGATTCGTACTGCTTGGAAACGCTAGGTGCGAAGTGTAACACGGTGCCCTCCGACATGTTTCACTTTCAACAGTTCGCAAGCCGGCCACAGCAATTGATCCAGCCCCAGTGGCCTTGACCATGGAGAAGATGCATTGCCACAACGACCCCTCGGGCTTGCTCGGAACGGAGAGCATCCTACCATTGCCCCAAATTCGCATTCTCGGTTGTTGTCGGGTACTATGTCATACAGCCCTTAATTCTCCCAAGTCAGGCTTTCGTTGCTGAGGCGTTTTTCACCACGTCGACTTCCAGCCTTCATGGCGACCTGGTGGTGTTCTACTACTCTCGAGTTATAGCCATGATCAGCTGCTTTTAATCTTGAATCGAGGACACCGCCGTGACCGAAGTAGGCCGACGTGTCGGACCATCAACGTAGAATAACTTGAAACGAAACACTTCTTTTGTGGTTGCCTTAACATCATGATATGATGAATGTGACCGCCACCCATGGTGAGGATCTCACGTTGAGTGCGGCGCGCGGACATACTAGAAGCATGTTGAAACGCTGATTCTCAAGAACGATCGGTTGATGGGCTTCTATGCGTCTTATCTGCCACTGGATGGGTGTGATTCAATGTTTAGAAAAGTCCAGATTGGACGTTTTTTCTCACTGCACACCCCTTCTATCACCACCCATCTGGCATTAGTAGCGTCTGAATCCCTCATCTGAAACACGTCGCGAGGTGACTATCCTATATGGTGAGGATATGAGAGTTAGAGACCTAGATCGAGCGCGCAACTAAGAAAGGACCCAGTCGCGTGCGTGATAACGGACTGAGGTGTTCGAGTACGAAAAGGGCTGACCTATATATGTTTAAGTAGAAAGATAAGCACATGGGTCTCAGAAGAGATCTGTACAGTCGATGTCACTGAAATGAGACAGGAATACAGGATCTGCATGGGCTAAGCGAGATGGAAAATCGTGGTACCATATCGTGGCATCTATTCTTCGTCCCATTCTTGCTGGCGCGCTTGCCATAATGGTAGTTCTTCACCGGAGAAACCTCTCAGGACTCTCGCGTTGATGTTCACCCTCACTTGTATCACTGCGCCCAACTCTCTTCTGCGCTCGACGCCCATTGTTCACCCCTCCAGTACTTTCTCGAGTCACGTGACCGAACCTGGGTCGTTCATGCCCTCGCCAATCTCGGGCATCTCCGTGGTTCAAACTGTGCTAATATCCCCCCTGCCTCCTTCGTACATTCCAGTGGAGTCAATATAGACACAAGACGGCCGTCTTTTTTTTTGCGTCTGCTCCGCCAGAGAGCATTTCCATGTCAGCTCTCTAGCGGACAATCCCGGGGAGCATGTCGGTCATATTGTCGTGACCCCAGAGACGCATTTACTTGGAAATCACACTTTAGTTGGCATGTCCTTGTCCAACGTTCCTGGCGCAGTCAGCGAAGTCAAGGCGGGTGCTTTCAGACCCCTGGGTCCAACTTTTACTTGGTGGCTGCCGCACCTGTGATGGGAGATGGACGGAGACCAGGTAAAGCCATCAATGGAAATGAGGGTAAGTACATATATGGTGTTCCTACTAGACGAGGTTTGCGATGGCGGCATTGACTAGCCGACGTCTTTATCCATGGGCTCCGGGTTCCATGCTCCTATCCCAAAGGACCTACAGGTACCCGACCTCACCAAAACCTCTTATCTCGTCTTTCCTTGGGGAACGAACGATCCCGTGGAAATCCTGCAGGGGAAGGCCGCGAGTCGTGGCGAACCAGGTATGTTTGCTCTCTCCCTCCAAGATCATTTCATGTGACATCCCTGTTCAGTTAGCGCACAATACCCCTTGTCGTATGGTAGAGAGCTCGTCAAAGAATGGAGCGATACCCTTACTTCTCTCGCGGGTCGGCACACGCTTCCATGTTCTAACGATCCAGCCATGGATGAGGATGACACTCCTTGCAGTGTGTTTGACTGGTGACATTTGTTGGCAGGTTGGACTGACTCGGATGCGAAGAGGGACCCTGCTGGCGTATGACCAAGATGGCATAGGGGAACAATGTCTTGAGGCCCGAAACAAAGGTGGATGAATCTAACCTGACAGTGTCGGTAGAGATCTGAGAATTTTGATGTGGCGAGAATGTATATATTGCACGCGGCGCAAAAACGGGAGGCCCCCCTTGTGCGTACAATCACATGTATGGTGGGACGACACAGATTAAGATCAGAGAATCCAAGAAACTAGAGTGTGTGAGTGGAAGGGAAGGTTCGGACGATGGGAGAGAGTGGTGAGGCTGACCCTCCGAGGATACTCCGATCCGAATCCCACCCATGCCACCCGACCATCGACGTCTACATGTCATATGAGGAGCGTCAATTCCTCCTTGCGCAAGAAGCGTGATGAGTGATCCGAGGCATAGGCGAAGTCGGGCAGATGTGACAGCAGCGGCTCTGTCGCTGAGGGCTTATATAGGCTCGGGAAACTTTCAAGGTCAAGCGTGGGACTTGCTCTTGCACACCAGCCAACCTTACCGTCGTCTCGCCGATGGAGAGGGTTTTCTGCTTGATTCCAATCCTGGGCTCCTGTGTAATCCGCAATCCGACGACTGACCCGCCAGTACGCTGTTCGATTTTTGAGTATGAGACCTGCTCTACTGTAAACGCGTAGGATGGTTTAGCATCGTTCAGCTCGAATGACGGCTGCGAATCGCCATGCGGTCCATGATCATACCTCCAATTATGCGCCTGGAGTCCGCGAGCGTCATGATTCGTACCTGGTCAACCAGCGTGGGGCGTCACAACGATGGTTGGCCGGTAAAAACAATGAAGGACTGTCAACAGAATAACTTTGGCAGCCCAGATTGCATGGTCACAATGAATCGTTGGATGTTAAATGATGGACTCATTTTCCAAAAGGCCATGTTTGAGCGCAGCTTTCCGACTCAAAAAGAGCCTCAACAAATAGTTCTCGTTCGCCTAGGGTAATAGCAGAGAGGTTGGAAGGGTCACCTCGACATGAGCGTACGCCGTACTCAAAGTTTCAAGTCCAGTCCCACATAGTTACGTAAGTCGGACTTCAATCCTTTCTCGCTGGACAACCATTCTATGCAACACCGTCCCAGCCCACAAAATTAAGAGCGACGGATCCTCGAACGGGCCGGGACCAACCACGCGCGTGCTTCTGGCAGGCACTATCCGCGGTGTGGTACGGTCGTCTGCTCGTGGTGAGAGAGTGCGCACAAGCGGATCGAGAACAACCACTTTGGGTCCGGTCCCCGTTTGGCAAGGCACAAAATAGCGGCCCGGTTGTGCGAACGTACGGGGTTTTGGCCGCACCTACGCCGAGATGTGGGCAGTCCAAGCCCCAATCCCGTCTCATAGACTCATTGAACCGCCATCAGCGATCTGTCACGATCTGAGTACGCTGGTTTCACCCCCGTAATCGCGCACCTGGCCCGCACAGGCCGAACGGGCGTCTCTCTGCTCACAGTGTCAACACGCACCCTCGAAGCTGGTACGATGACATATGGTCATTTGGTTCTCGAACCATGTCAGAGCCACGCGCACATTACCGACGACCTTGATTTAGCAGGGCAGTCGATCATACACGCAAGTGGCTCCTGCTCGAGTGGGGAAGGGTCGTGCAACTCGGGAACGTGGCGCGCCAACGGCATGACAGGGTAAACATCCTAATTCCACACGACGCCTTGAGCCTCCCTGTCAGATGATGGTGTGGCAGTTGCAGAATGGCACCAACAAATCCATAGCAAGACATTCCGTGGAGCGGGTTGCCCCTCCATTTGTTTTCCACGGATGTCAGTTCGTTCCAGCGGGACTATCACCCCTTTTGGTCAAGCCGGCGATATCGGTTTTTAATCAAGATCAACCTCAGATCGCGGTGCCTTCGATCCAGTAATTTTGCGCTGGTCCTCGGGCGTATTCTGAGCATCGCGCTTCGAGCCTGGGCGCGTCCTACGCGAATACCCTGGGCTGCTGCCGAGGTCCAAGCGAGTGGTTCCTATTCCTACCTCCGAGAAGGGATATATTCGCCAGCATCCAGTGGAACAACGAACAGAATCTGCTCGAAGACCATGTAAAGGCGCCGAATTAATCACAGGTCTACGAGGATGTCCTCCGAATCAAAGATATCGTTTTGTTCCCCATGTTGGCTAACATCGATCGCAATACCTTAATGGATGGACCTGGAGCCTCACACGGTGTACTCTGACATGTTTCAGTTTCAACAGTTCGCAGGCGGGCTAGAGTAATACATCCAGTCCCACTGACCTTGATCAACGCCGCGTTGCCACAACGACCTCTTGGTCTTCCTCGAATCAGAAAATAGTCATCATCTCCCTATATTGGCATTCTCGGTTATTGTAAGGTAGATCGTACATTGGCATTTGATGCTCCCAGGTCAGGTTTTTCCCGCTGAGACGTTTTTCACAACGTCCAGTTTCAGTCTGCATGATGACCCGGTGGTGTTCTACTGTTCTCAGGTTATGACTTTCACTAGCTATTTTCAACCTTGAATCGAAGACTCCGCCCGTGACGTGGAAGGCCGACACAGACCGTCAATGTACAGGAACTTGAAACCTTTTTTTTTCATGCTTGCCTTGATATCATGATGTGATAGAAACGGCAGGTGCGTCCCTTTTATCACCACCTGTCCGAACACGCCGCGGGGTGAGCATTTAGTGTGCTGTGCACCCCCTCATCACCGCCCACATGACATAAGTAGTGTTTCAATCCCTTGCCCGAATAGGCCGTGAGGTGAACATTTGGTTTACCGACCATCCAATATAACGAGGAGGCCACAGAACAAAGAGGCACAAGACCGATCCAGGCTGCAGTAACATCCGTCTCCTCGATATTGACACCTCGTTTGTTCTTAAGCCATTATACCACTGTAAACAGTGTAGTGCGTCTCATACCTGCCATGTCATCCGACGTACAGTCTGCCTTGTGGTTACTGCAGATGAACAACTTCGCATCCCGTATGTTATCTCTCTCCTCGATCAGTGACTAAGCTTAGAGATATTCATAGTTGTTGTGATTGTAATTGTTGTATATGATTATTGTGAGTCATGCTTCCATCCAACTCACAGGGGCCCATCCTGGATCACCCTTGATATTTTGAACTGACCACTATGATCATACCATCATAGTTCTTACCTTTTCAAAGGAGGTATACTATTACACTCTCAGGATCATACACTCGACTGAAGACACTTTCAAAGATTGAATATGTTTGGGTAGGAAAAACAGGTTTCTCAAGGTTCACATTGACTGTTGAGAATGTTATAGTGCAGGAGCTGGACTTGGGTATCAACAATATTTGTTATGGTGTGTATAAACCTTCAGATGTATTCCATTACAGGCATTCCATATTGATATGCTATAGGTTCGTTATGCTGGTCTGGTTTCAGCAATGTAGGTCTATCATAAGTCTATGACACATGTTAATGAATCACAATGCAATTCCAACAAGTTCACAAGCTCTTTGTATGTTTACAATTATAACTGAAGTGTGGACTAATTCAGCTTACACATCATAACCATTTGCAGATGGTAGTAGCTTTGTTCCAGGCCCTGTTCATGTCAGTTCTTCTGCTTCATATTGCATGTCATCTGTCATTAATGTGTCTTTTGGCAGATGTACAATGAATCTAATTTTGATCTAAAACTGTACTGATAATATTTTGCCAGTTGTAGGTGGAGTCACCTCCTATGATACTTCAAGTCTGAATGATTTACAGGTGCTGCAGTGTTTCAGCTCCAGGGCTGGTTTCTCCTTATATTCTACAATGCTTCTGACTGTAAGCTACTCTTCCCTTGAATCACCCTTCCAGGCCATGACTTCGAGTGCAGTGGTGATGGTCCTTCGGGTCTATGTAATGTGGAATCAATCAAAATGGATTCTTTGCATCCTCCTGTTTCTCTATATGCTGCAAATTATTTCTATTATCATTTTTACAGGAATATATTTTGTTCCTCATGCTTCTACCTCAGGTATGGCTATATGACATGCATGTGTATGTACATTCAATTAATGATCACTCTTCCAGTCACAATTGTTCAGCTCATGGATTATTCCTTCTGCACTTACTCATTTCCCCATCTTCCACTGGTGGAATATGTGTTGTTTGACATCCCACAATTTGGTCTTGCTGTTACACTCCTGATTCTTGCTGTGACACAGACATTGAAGCAGTCAGTTGAGATGTACAAGGCAACCAAGCAATGGCAACCCAACAAATATATGCAATTACTTGTGAGAGATGGAGTTGTTTATTTCCTTGTGTATGTGTATTTCTCACCTCCAAGTTGGCCTCAATACCTCTGCATTTACCCTCTACCACTATGCAATTGTGCCAGAACTGCTCACTCACTTGTCCTATTTTGAACTGTTGTTACTAGGAACATGACTTTCAACATTTCAGATATAATCATCTTTATTTCCAATAATCCAAACTTGAACAGCTCTGTCCAGCTCATTGCATATACAGTCACTATCACAATCATATTCCCTATGATGCCGCGGTTTATCATTGGCGTGCGGGAGATGTATGACCATGACATCCGTCGCGGTCTCCAGGGGATCGACAGCGGATTCGGGGTATCGTCACAACACACCACGAGTCAAAATGCGGTCATGTCCGGGATTGCATTTGCAGAGGCCCCGGAGCTGGGTCAGGCCGGGGAGCAGGAAGGGAACGCACCAGAATCAATTCCACTCTCAGCATTAGGAGACGGTTCACGCCAGGTGTGAACAGAGAGGTTCGGGCGATCATGGGACAAGAGCATTCGGTTGGATGTGTCGGAAAAGGACTGCGGATCATGTATTTCGAACGGCAGCTTGTCTTGGTATTTATTTTACCTATGCAATCAACCTCTTCTGAACTGGATGTATGATCTATTTCTCCATTTATCCACGTAGCGTCTGGTCCCATGGACATCAGCTCGTCATCTAGGATGGGTTCGTGCCATGGCCAACAATGTACTTCAATCGCTTTACCGTGGATCGCACGTGCGACCGGTCCCTGTGCTTGAAAGGCAGGTCTACCCGTAAGGGCAGCGCGCGTGATTCGGGCGTTCGTACATACTGTCAAGGGGAGCGTGATCGTGGCTTGTCTCTGTACCACGTTCGTAGGAACGTCCACCCTCATTGAGACAAGCGGAAAGGATTTCGTTGAAAATCCTGATGAATGGTACTGCGGTTTTCTAGCATCCGTCCGTGAGCACCAGACGATCGTCAATACACGAGGGTCGATGGTCAAGCGTTCTCGTCGTCCATTGCCAAGGCTAGGGTGGTCGCCAATGAGGCCGGTATGTCATGCGCTGTTCCAGATCGGCGCTTCCATGACATCTCCTTGGAATACCAAACTCAATACACGTTACAAGGAAAGTGGTAGGACCCATATTCCTCGGCGGGAAATTTGGGGTCGTGAGGACCCTTACCACAGAGAATCAGCGCGGCTGGTCAGACCGGAGAGCGGAAACGTTTAGATGTCGCCAAAGCAGAGAAACACCCATGCTCACCAGGGCGTCAAGCGGCTTGAGCCCAAACTGGCTGCTTCCGCACGACTCGGGGGATTGGGTCGGGCGGACTAACGTGATTAGGAGCTCCTCCGCCATGTTACGGATGTCAGGCTGCAAGAAGCCTGTGACGAACGTTGAGGATCACTCACCCGCCATCAAAACGAATTCTGCAGTGGACCAATGGTTGTGATGGGTGCCAGAATGGTAGAGGAGTTGGCGATTGGGTTGGCGCACAGGGAGGGGAACGAGGAACTGCAACGAAGACCTGTTCCAGTCTTGCAATGACGTCGTGTGAGGGTCATCCATCGTTGATAACAATGCTCACCTCGGCCAGAGTAGATCCACAGGAGTGGAAGGCGTATCAGGATCAACGGACACTTTAAGACATGGACACAATGCTTTGAGAGAGTTCGTTGATGGTGATATCGTTGTCACAAAGAGATTGAAACGCACGTATCTAGGACGATCGACGGATCAGGGCAACAGAAACGGGGGTCAAGGTAGGATGTTCGCCTCTGATCCAGTTTAAAGTCTCCACAAACCAGACTACGATACCTGAATCCGGGTGCATGAATGTGACCCGACAACGTTGGGTGGGATTTGAGGGTGCCGTTGCAACGTAGATGTACATGTTACACGATGCAGAACACATCCTTGCGTGCAAAATGCGCAAGAACGGGCCTTGCATCGTGATCATAGCGCGATCGCGCGTTATGGAAAGAGGATGTGGATGATGGGAGCGGTTGACTCACCTATCTAATTACTACCCCACTACCCGATTGTTCGTGCCTGTAGGCTGGAGCGTCTTTCGGCGCGCGCATGTGCTCGAGGGACGTAGTTCATTCGACACCGGGTTAGAGAGCGAAAGCAAGTTCAACCAGTCGTCGGAAAATGAGCTTGCCGTTGTCATGACCGCCTCCTGCGGCTTCCTAACTTCCCTCTCGCACGCCTTTGCTCACGGATGACAGCACATCATGCTTCAATCGGATCATGATTTCATTAGGCAGGGGGGCAAATTGGATAGAAGAGGCCTCTGGACGTCCACGTTTCGACCTTGTTCAGCATGCTGCCATGCCCGCACTTCGCGCGAGGTGCTCATTGGAAACAGCCATAAACATCATATGCGGATATGGACTTGAACAAGACAGAGATGCATTTAAAATGGGCTGATGACATGATCTGTATCAACCTACTACGGCCACGGTGATTGACTGTCCGGCAGCGGCAGCCACGACCCAAGGGCTGGACACCGGATCATCACGGGGGGGGGGAAATCATCGAGCCCCAACAGCTGTATGATCGGCGCAACGACGAGCGGTAATGCAATGGGTCGAAAAAATACGATCCTGAATTGGCCGTGTTTGCAATCTGGCATCGATGGCTTGGTTGAAAGGGATAATGAACTCGATTGAATGAACAGACCTCAGTGGAAAATATACCGAGAAGCGACTCGTCCGATGAGATGCGCATATCCATCCCAGGTTAGCTCGTAGCGTTTCCAAGCAGTACGAATCGCTACTTATGAGAGCAGATTCTCTCGCTCCAAATGCACGTAGGATGTCAAGCCACACACCCGATCGTGCCAACGGGAAGCACTACTCTCCACAGACTATGCGACGCTGGCCGACCGACATATTCGCGCCGCGCCCGGAACGCAACGAGACATGCGAAAAAGATCGCCATCGGCCCCTTGCCACGCTGCGCGATGTCGGAACCGCGTCACGTAGTTGGGCGCGATTTGAGAACTAAGGAGACTGTAGGTTGTCCCCTTTTGAAGAATGTGGGTCGGGACTACTCGCTGAAGGACGGCCGGCCGGCCGATGTGTCACGTATGGTTTTAATGGCGGGAATCAGTAGTCACGGTGGTGGGGTCGGATGGATGGGAGGGGCGGGGATCGGGTAGATAGTCCACAGAACGGGCAGGGTAAAAATTAAGACAAAGGTGGGAAGGCCATGGAGACAGACTATTGATTCAAGGATATGGGGTGACGATAACGAGGACTCGGGAGCTGTATCTCGCATCGCCATGGGGGGAGGGAATTCAGAGGAGGGCAAAAATTGCAAAGGAGCGACAGCGGCAGATTTATCAACGTGCTCGGCAGGCTTTGCGAAAAACTGCTAGTCCGACCGAGCTGGAAAGAGGCGCGCTGACCAAATCAACGCAGAAAATGCACATAAAGGCCATGCCGGTTGACAGAAACATGGCAACGTATGTGGCATATGTTTCTCGGCGTGGCGAGGGCCTGGCGGTCGTGGTAGTCATGGTACAACCACTTAATTCCACTTGCACTGATTATTGGAGTTGGGGCCGAGCGGCTGAGAGAGCGCTCAAAAGCGCGACGCCGTGCTTGAGAACGTCATGGGTCGTGGCGGAAAATCGGTGGCCATCCGATCAGGCAGACAGACAGACAACGGTGGTGCTTGGACTTATGTCTCGCAGGTGGAGTTGCAGACGGATAACATTAGCATATCTATCAGAGACAGACAAGAGACAATGACTTGAAGAGAGCACTGTGATTCAAGTAGTAAAGACGATCCCAAGAATGGGGATCATACATGAGAAGTAACCTACTTATATACTACTAGTGAACCTTAATTGAGTGTCTGATCATTCTACAATGAGATAGAACATTCTATGGACTTCTTACCATATGTAATGATGTCACAGAGGAATGGTAAAGAAATAGTACTATCATATGTAATTCAAATTGTCTCTTTCTGTCATTACCCCCTTTTCAAGACTGATGTCCTCGGTGGTGGGAAATTTGAATAGATAATTGGGTAGCCTGTTGAGCTTTGCTTGATCAGCCAGGAATTTGGAAGATTGAAAGATGGATCAGGTGTGATGAGGAGGGTGAAGCTTAAGCATTAGTTTGGGTCATGGTGCAACAGGGTGTTGTCAGTGAAAGTCAGAAACAAGATCTGGAGCATTGGAAAGTTTGGTGGCCTTCTTCCACTTGCATTCCTCATGAGGGAATTGTTATGAACTCATTTTCCTTAACCTAATTACACTACTTACCCAATCGTAGTCTACACTTTATCTTCTCTACATATTGTCACAACAGGTCACATGACTTCCCCCTATCCTTCTTTTCTCATGATCACATGACTAGACCTAGACTCCTATGATGTCAGATCATGTGACTGGTCTAGACCATGACATCATAGATAAGAGTCTATTCTGCTATTGGTGTACCTTTTCTTATCTATCATATCACTCCTACTATTTATTAGTCATGTATATTAGTCATCCTCTTGGCATATGTATATATACCTGGGTGATGCTACAACTGTTCCCCAGTCTAGCTCACTTGGGCATTACCTGAGATTGTACCTCAGGCCTAAGTTGGGATATCTAGCACTTCTTCTATCATCTTTGCCTGTGGTAACCATTCCATATGTTCTCCTTTTTCCTCTCTTCATCATAAAATGTTACCAGACGTCAGACCTGGTCTTGTCCTAGTTCCACCTCGACGTACTTAGGTTTAGTAGTACAGTTTCGCATCACTTGAGCTGGACTTCTCACAAGGTCAAACTCACCCCAGACTCCAGGGTCAGGAGAAGTACATGCACCACTAGAAGGGTGTTGGGCATACACCCGGAAATCAGTAGTCATATGGTCATCTGCCGTCTAAATTAGGATAATGTTGCTCAGCTCATAGTGTATCAGGGCCCCCTTGTCCATGTCGCTGCAAGCATAGTTGATGTCATATCCATCATTCCGCTCCTAATCGTGCCTCCTCCGCCCATCCTCCGACCTTCTCTGGTCATCTCCGGCCTCCCTCGCACGTCCTCCGCCCATCATCATCATTCCTCCCTCGGAGTTACACCCCGGAGTTCGTACCTCCACTCAGATTAACCTCGGTTTTACCTTGGCCATCATCAGACTTACTATATATCATCCGTATCGTTGTCCCTCTTACATGTTTCATCCGTTACTTGACATTTGACATCTGTTGTTCGTATCCCTAACACTCCTACATGTTTCAGTCACACTTGACATCTGTCCTCCTTATTCCGTACCTTACTCCATCCATACTTAAGGACTGCGTCTCCCATGTATATTCCTTAGTACAAATATCGAACAAGCCAATCTCCCCTCGTGTCTGATTCCCTCCTACGTCTCCTATCCTCTATTCCTACGAAGTCCGAGGACCTGGACCTATACAAGGGCGTGACACATAAGTCCTGCGCTAACGTCCTCCTAAGTTCTCCTACTCCGTCTCCTCCGTTTTGGACCTCTGGTCCTTCCCTGCCACTTAGCCCTTCGTCCCTCTAGATCTCTGGTCGGACTTGCCGGACATCATTCGGAAATGAGCTCGGAGATTACGGAGTCTTAACAGTTGATAATTGGTGTAAGAGTGGTAAAAAACTCTCAATACCCTGGTTCCCCCCATGTCAGAATTGATGTGAAACTATCGACTTCTTAGCAGTTCCCTGCTCCCTCATGTCAATGGTTTTCCAACAGCTGCCACTGGAGATCCAAGTTTTCTTTACAGTTACATGCCCCTGCGTTGTTCAGACCCCTTCAAAACACATGCCCTTGAAACCTTCCTCGCCCCCACTGCCACACTCTATCCAAATGGTGATCTGGTTGTTACCTTTGCACACGATTGGCTCACAGACATCCACTGGGATCAAAAAATAAAATCCAGAGAGTGGACAGTTCTCATCACTCCTACGATCAGATCACTCTGACCATCTCACAAACTTTGATCACCCTACCACTGCCTCCATACTATTTACTTTTATGGCTAAACAATGTCAACATCCTGGCAAGACATGAAAGACAAGATCGACAAGATCTCCAACACTATTAAGGCTGAGGATGCCTCGAAAAACCTCGACAAGAAATTTGCCAACCCCAGCAAGTGGGATGGAAAGCGGGCCACATTTAGAAAATGGTGGCTGTTCATTGAACTTTGGGTGTCCACCCAGAAATGGCACCCTCTTAATCTAGACAAAGAAAAAGCTGCAGCCGTATGGATGTGCATGGATGGAGACGTGGCAGCATTCACTCACCTCCAGATAAGGAAATGTCTGGAAAAAGATAGATCGCCATCCTGGGAAGAACTAAAAAAGGACGTTGAGAAATATTTCAAGATTGCAGATTACAAAGAAATGGAATATGCAAAACTGGAAAATATGAAACAAGGCAACCGCTGAACAGTGGAGTTTCTCAATGAGTTTCAGTTCTTAAAGGAAGACATAGAACTAGATGACGAAACCACTATACAACTTCTGTGCAAATCCATCGACTATAAAATATACACTGCTATACTACAAGCTGAAGGAGATTTGGAGTTCGAGAAGACAATCAATGCATATGCAGAGATGGGAGAAAGATTTGAGAGAATCAGATATGAATGGGGAATACGATTCTCACAATATCAAAGACAGGGGTATCAATCCTGATTCACTCAAACAGGCACCCAACCAGGTCACGGTGCACCAATGGAAATCAGGGCTCAACAAGCCCAACAAGCAAAGCATCCCTTCAATGGGAATTGTTTCAATTGTAACAAATTTGGGCATCAATCACGAGATTGCCCAGAACCTCAGAAACCCCAAAATCCAAGACCCGCCTGCATATGACAATTCCAAGACCTGCACTATTCACAATTTGATAACCCAGGTCCTTCTCATCTGCAGTACTCGCATTGTCCCTTTCCCACGCCACCGCAATCTCAGGCATTAGTCATATCTTCCCAAACCGCTTGGCCTGGTCAAGGCCACTCACAGTCCCACCATGCCTCGTGGGATAATGCAGAAGTTGAGGCATACTGGCGAGCTCAACTCGCCCAAGAATCAAAGGCAGAGGCCGAAAAGAAGGTCTCTTTAAACTGAAAAAGTCTAGTAATCTTCGAGGTATTACTGGGCAGGACAAATCTTTTTTCCATAATCGTTTTTCTCCTTTACTCATTTATGAATCTAAGAACAATATTTTATGCGATTCGAACAATGGTAGTACCACTGTATTACCTACATATGATGCTTTCCCTGTACTATTTAATTCACATAGTCTTGTAACTGAGGGAGTGTCCCGCAAGAGCATGGCTGCCAGTAATTTAGCAGTGCTTAATTCTCCCCCAAAAGAAAAGAAAAAATTATGGAAGATAGTTAGTGAAACGAGATCGTACAACTAAACCTAAGTACGATGAGGTGGAACGACGACAAGGCCAACTATGACGTTTGGCAACATTTTACGATGAAGAGAGGAATGAAGAGAACACGTGGAATGGTTACCACGGGCAAGGATGAAGGAGATGGTACTAGATGTCCCAACTTAGGCCTGAGGTAAGATCCCAGGTAATGCCCAAGTGAGCTAGACTGGGGAACAGTCGTAGCTACACTCAGGTATATATACACATGCCAAGAGCATGACTAATGTACATGACTAATAAATAGTAAGAGTGGTACGATAGATAACAAAAGGTACAGCCAATAGCAGAATAGACTCTTATCTATGATGTCATGGGTCTAGACCAGTCACATGATCTGATGTCATAGGAGTCTAGGTCTGGTCATGTGATCATGGGAAGAGAAAGATAGGGGGAAGTCACATGACCTGTTGTGACAAAATATAAAGAAGAAAAGTGTAGACTACGAATGTATGAGTAGTGTAGTTAGGTTAAAGAAAACGAGTTCGTAACACAAGGGTTGTGGTGATGACTGAGGGTAGATGAAGGAGGAGTTGCCTTAGGTGTGACAACAAGACACTAGCAACTGAGGAATGACCACTCAACAGTGGGTCAAAGACTGTCAAAGATAAAGGACGAGGAGGTGTAGAGACACCAACAAAGTGTAAGATGCAATGCTCAAAAGACTACCCCTTTTGTAGAAAGGGCAGTGGAGATCAAGGTCAAGGTAACGACTAGTCACAGAGATTCTCACTAGGTGAAGCCTAAGTGGAAGATGAGTTGTGATTGTAGATGGTGATAATACAAGAGAGAACTAGTGTGAGGAAATATCTACTGCGGCTACAGGTTTATATAGTAGTGGACCCTGGGAAAGAGTTACCCGATTGGGTAAGTATTATGTAACCAATAGACAAGAGGAAAAGATTAAGTAAGTGGAGTGTATGCCAACCAGCAAGTGAAGGTCACAGATGAATGGGAAGTGGAGGGTGGTTGGCAAAGAGGCTAGTCATATCATGGTAGTACAGTGATAAGGAAAAAGAAATTGTAACAACCTCTAGATGTGAGGAATGATTTCATAGAATGTGCCATATATTCCCCACCATGATCAGAGCATATGGAGGCAACAACACAACCAGCCTGTGTCTCAGCCCAAGCTAAGAGAAGCTTAAAAGAGCTGGTAGTATTACTCTTGTGCTTCAGAAAGGCAAGAGAGGCATAGCCTGAATGATCATCAATAAAGGTCATGACCCACTTATTTTGATTGCAAGAATGGACCAGCATCTCACATAAATCAGTATGAATCAATTCCAAAAGCCTGGAAGCACGAGTAGAAGACTTAGCAAAAGGTTTCTGATGACCTTTAGCAATCTCACAACCATGACAAGGTGTGGTTGCAGAAGAAATAGATAATGAGGGCACACCTTTACATTTAGTATGAAGATGCCTCATGGCATTCTTAGAACAGTGTCCCAAGCGAAGATGCCAAAGATCATATGAATTATTATCCTGTAAAGAGTTAATCCTTCCACTGGGATGAATCATGAGAGACTTGAACCAATGAAGAAGGTTTCCTGATGATAAGGCAATAGCCTGTATCACCAGTTTCCCTTTATCATCCCAAATGCAAGTCTCTTTTGAGTTAGTCTCAGACCTCCAACCAACATGGGTAAGTCTGGTGATGGAGAGCAAGCGATGAGCTGCTGATGGTAAATACCATACTTCATATAAAACAAAGGGTTTGAGATTAGTCTGGCACAGAACAACATGTCCTGGTCCATACATCTTCATCTCAGTACCATTAGCAGCATGAGCAATGCATTCATTGTTATGATACCGTCCCCGTTAACCTAACTTTATCCTAGTCTAGGGTTAGCCTAGCCAGTTAACACTTTCGCTACACTTATTGGACTACATCGTACATTGGACTTAGCCATATTTCCTGTACCATAGCACGTGACCACATCACGTGACTACCATTCCCGTCCCTGGCACGTGACCTAGTCATGTGACCATACGTATCATCAGTAGCTTACGGACTATTACGTATCTATGATGTCATAGGGTCTAGACCATTACATCATAGTCTAGCCCTCTACGTCACCACGCTCTCTCATGTACTATTACTATAAGGGGTACAGCACAGCATGGTCTGTGCGCTGGCCTCTCTGCTATATAAGAGCATGGTGAGACGGACTGGGTTTCCC